>JAGFPH010001598.1:129588-141098 GCA_018207615.1 Philaenus spumarius | reverse complement strand
CAAGATTAACATGGAACGAATTTAAAAACCATTTCTATAGAAAACAGCTGTTTATAATAATAAACAAACTAATCCAGCTGCTTTCGTGGATGTAAATAATTATGTTTATAGTAATAATAATAATAATAATGTTTATAATAATTATTTAAAAACCATTTCTATACAAAACAGCTGTTTATAATAAGAAAAAAACTAATCCAGCTGCTTTTGTGGAAGTAAATAATGGTTTTTATAGTATTTAGGAGGTTATAAAAACCTTCTTATTAAACAGATAAAGTCCAATTCCCTTCGTTAGTAGTTTTGTTCAAAGAACAGAAAATGCCTCGAATTGCAACTATTTTTATAAAATATACGAAATAATTTGATTTGATCATTTAAAATTATATACTATCTTGTTATAAATATTGTATATATTGTTAAAAATATTGTATAAATTATTTATAAATATTGTACATAACTTTTAAAACCATAGCCGTAGAAAAACAGACTGGGTAGTAGTGTACTCAGTAGTCAAATCCCCCACCCCGCCACACATAACATGCCTCCTCACTTCCAAACTCACATTCCTACCTGCGCGGCCCGCTTCTTTAGATATATTTCCATCAAAGCAGTATTTATTTGCTGTTTATTTCTCTAAATCTAGTTTCATATTGTGTATTTATTTCACAACCAGGAACGTACACCACACAATCAAGGTTCTTTCATTGACTAAAAAAATCTGAAAATACCTGGTACAGTATCTACACTACAGTTTGTACATGTACGGAATAAACTTTAATAAAAGGCTTTTATTTTATTATAACAAACGTTTAGACAGAACCGGAACCAATTCCATCGACCTCCGCTAACACACCAAACTAGGTCGATATTTCATTCGAGCAAAATATTTACTAGTGCATAATTCCGTCGAAACATCATAAACAAACTTCGATATATCGAATTACAGATGTACTACTAGGCGATATATATCACGACGGATCGGCAATGTGAGTTTTGCATCGGACAAATCCGACCACAGCCAATTATACGGGGCAGGTCCGCCTCCCCCCGATCAAACACATAGACGTTCAAAATTTATTGGTTTTCCATACATTACCGATGCCGTTGGCTCGGTGAAGGCAAAGATACCCCCCTCCGAACCCCTACCCCGCTGCACCCTTTAGCAATAGCGACCTAATTTATAACACATCAGCGAGCGTACCAACACAACCCCACAACCCCTGCGCATATAGTCCTATGGCCTAACAGATTTGCTTACTGAGCGTTTAGTATAACATCCATACGAAACTATGATAAACAGAGTAGCCAACATAAAAAAAACAAAACAAGAATATAGATACCTGTTGTATAGGCCTAATACAATATGATTATACGTAGCTTTTACAGTAATGCATATACTATTATAAACTGTTAATATAATGTAAAGTTAACACTTAACGATCACATAATATAAAAGACATTGTATTTATTAATAAACCACAGTTTATTTAACAGTGATTCCAACTATTTACCGTCGGTAACGATGATAACAATTGCATTAACGGTGATTAAAATCACAATAGTTACATTAACGGTTGTGTTTGTTACAAATTACAAGAGAACGGCGATTTAAAGTATAACGGTGATCAATACCACATATTACATACTTTAGAGGCGATTAAAGTTAGTAAACTTTCCATGATACAAGTGTAATCACTGTTCAAATAACCTTGCAATAACAGCGACGAAATTAACTGTTATGAATTTTAAGCCTATTGATATTAGCCAATTCAACGTTGGATAATGTTAACAGTGGAATAAGGTAGGAAAATTTTAACAATTTTGTATGCAAGTGAGGAAGCAGAATGCCGATTAGGTAGGCAACAGATTAATAATCTGCCGATTAAATTAATTAAGTTCTTTTTAACTGTATTCCACGGATAAAAAGAAATTTTTAAAAACGATTGCACTAAATGATGCAAAAAATATATTAAAAACTACTGTAATTAACTTTTTTTAATATTCTAAGTTTCCTAATTCTTAAGACAGCAACTTCAGTTGTACATGATTATCAATATGTTATCTTAGTTTAATTATTATTAACCACATAAAGAAAATTATACGTTAGGGTTATCATTTTTAAGTTTAACTGAATATTTTAATTTTTTTTTTCGGAATATTATATACAATTTAAAATTGTAAAATCTCTGAGTTGGCCACTAGGGATACATTCCATAAACACAGGTGTATGCCATTTTATTTTTATTTTTAAATATCTCGTACATATCACAGTGAGTATTACTAATAAATTACTTTACTTCAGAACAATTATTAAATATACAGGGTGTTCATAAAGTCCCTTTAATCCCCTTTACTAGTTTTTTTACTGAACAGGACAATTTTTTGACATATCTGACAAGCTATTATTTTTGGAGGGCTTAGGGGATAACAATTTCAAATATAAAGGTAGGTCATGCAATACACAATTGAAAAGCTTATTAAAGATAAACACAATGGCGCACACTAAAGCTTAATATCTTACTTCGTTTAAAAGTTGTGTACAATCAAAGTTGTGGAAAATAACATATAACCTACTTATTCCTAATATCAACTAATTAATAACCTGCTTTGATGTTATGATAACAATACCATTTTCCTGAACTTTGATTGTCAGATAATATGCTCTAGTTCACACCATTCTGTTTCTCTTTTGTCTGAATTTTTTTTAGTAACTTCAACCCCCCAAACCCCTCTATAATTTCGAATTTAAAAACAAATTTCTTAGAGAGCCCCTCTGACCCTAGAGGAAGCAAAATACCAAATTGCGTTAAAATCCGTTTAGTGGTTTTGGAGAAATCGTGATTTAGTAACTTTAACCCAGCAAACCTCCTCTAAGATGTCGAATTTTTTGAAACCCATTCTTAGGCAGCACATATGGCCCTAAATGAAGCTACATACCAAATTTAATTCAAATCCGTTCAGTAGTTTTAGAAAAATCTTAATTTAGTATCTTTGACCCCCCCAAACCCTCTAAAATTTCGAATTTTTTTAAACAATTTCTTGAAGAGCACATATGGCCCTAGAGGAAGCTACATAATAAATTTCATTCCAATCCGTTCAGTGGTTTTAGAGAAATCGTAATTTACTAACTTTGACCCCCAAACCCTCCAAAATTTCGAATTTTTGAAACAATTTCTTGGAGAGCACATATGGCCCTAGAGGAAGCTACATGCCAAATTGCATTCCAATCCGTTTAGTAGTTTTGGATAAATCGTGATTTAGTAACTTTGACCCAGCTAACCTCCCCTAAGATTTCGAATTTTTTGAAACCCATTCTTAGGCAGCAGATATGACCCTAGATGAAGTTACATACCAAATTTAATTAAAATCGGTTCAGTAGTTTTTGAGAAATCGTGATCAGTGAGTCAGTGGATTTGGCTTTTATATATATAGATTAGTTTTATTTAAGGTAAACATAATGACCTTTTCTACCACAAACAATAAATATTTACCTGTCTAGGTTTGACTAATTACTGATGACTACTTTATCAAAGATTTGCTTTTAAATAATAAACAAATTTTTGGCGAGAACTTGTATTCTTTTATATCTGCTGAAAATACAAACTATTCATTTGATAGCTTCTCCACAGAATACTATAGCTGACTAAACACAAGTAATGTGCAAGTTCGGTTCGTGTCTTCGGTTTGGAAGGATAAGGAGTTTAATTAGTTAAGGTGAAATATCTTAATTAATTCCGTATTGCTAACATCGCCCGGGACTAATTAATGATGGCCTTAACTATTATGGAGGTGTTCCGTATAATAAGAGGCTTAGTCGGAAGGTCAAAAGGCGATAGCCAGCTATCAAATTGTAAGGAGCCGTATGGCGGAACAAGGGTGGAACTACATGTTTGTATCAGGAATTTGACTAATTTTAAAACGATCATTACTGATTTGTAACTGCTGCATTTAATAATTAATATTGCTATTATTGTAGTACAACCGATAAAGTTCTGCGAACTTCTTATATTATATTTCCTTTTCTTATATACTATAGTAAATTCTATAGTTAGTCGGCTCCTTAAAAATACGATTTTGATTTACATTTTTGTTGCTGTTGTTATGTTATATACTCATTATTGTTTATCAAGCGGAAAAATAGTTTTACAAAATGTCCATTTATCTATCTCTAATCTGAACTACAGTTTCCGCTCCAGGAACTGAAACTATCTTCAGACAGATTTGTAAATTAATCGGCTTTAGTATTATATTCAAACAAAAGTTGCATGTTCGCCAGAAATCAGAAAAAAAGGCATAACAATTTTCCCAATATCTTTCATGATCTACCACTACAGGCAACAAATTCTGTTGGTCATCCTCAATGCCATTAGTATCCAGGGTGCGTTTCCAGATATCACACACAATGACGCTTATATAAGATTCGGTGTGGTATAAGGTTGATATTCAGGTTGATATTTTGAAAATTTTCTAAACTGGGGCCGATTAAAATTAGTTCGTGGGTCCGGTACTCCTAAAATCGAGAAACCCATTGATAAGTCAAGTGGCTCTAGATCGGGTCATTTTCAAGATAACAAGCTGAGACTCAGCATAAATGTTTAAAATACATATTTTAACTCCCATGTCAAGTTTCAATTCGACATGTTAAAATTCAGCCAATTTAGAATGAGCCAACGCTTCATATATGAATGAGATTTCAACTTTTAGTGATTTTCGCTGCTGCAAAATACATACCAGCATTATCGAATTTTTTCCAGACAAACCATTGCTCGGAGGAAAGAAGTACATATGGCCTTTTTTTATTGAAAAATACTTCCCCTACACGGTGGTATTTTT
The DNA here is from genome assembly GCA_018207615.1 of Philaenus spumarius. Lineage (NCBI taxonomy): Eukaryota > Metazoa > Arthropoda > Insecta > Hemiptera > Aphrophoridae > Philaenus > Philaenus spumarius. Next base: position 136,265 of record JAGFPH010001598.1, on the reverse strand, counting down.
TATTTTTCTCTATCTTTATCCCACCTCGAAATATTAATGGTAATCGAAAGAAAAATGATAATCGTTTTTTTTCCGACTTTGGGAAATCGATGGACTGGTAAACTTTTTTTTATGTTAATCTACATACTTTAATGTACTTATAAAAAAATCAGCCGTATTGTAAATTACTGGAACTTTTGGTCTAAAATTACCCCTACCGACTGGCCTAAAATGCCTGACCAATAGGCGAGACTTGACGTAACCAAAACAAGAGAAAGAAACAAAAACCTGTGAGCAAAACAAAAATGTAATGTAACTTATTTATTTTCAAATACTGAATTTTGTTTTAAAGTAGTTAGTTTTGATTTATATAATGACTCAATCACTATGGTTTAGCTACCATGTTTACTGTTGAAAACATTCTCATAACAAAACGAATTAATTTCACGATTCATAAAAATTGCTAGCAACGTTCTAGAAATAACTTGTACTAGCTTACTATGATTTTATAGACGGCTGCACAATATCGCCTAGACTAAGACCGGAAGGTAGTTGTAATAAACCTCGTTGGCTGCGCTAAGGGTGAAAAGCCTTCGCAAGGGATGAAAACAAATGGGTTTATTAGCGCGTTATCGACTGAGTATAGATTAACCTAGAATCTTGATAAGAATGAAAAGTAAGGGATCGCGTTATAGAATAAAACGGATTAAGTTTGGTTATGAAACGCAAGCAGGTACGGACGGGGTGGATTCGACGGATTTTAAAATAATGACGGATGCAAATTCCGGAAAGACATTGAAGGCGTTTGTGTACATCTCAGTTGCACATTTGTTACTGTTTTAAAAAGTGGTTTAAATTGCAACTTAGTCCAGTAATTTGCATTCATTATTGAATTACAAGTTTCCAAAATCTTATAATGGTTTTAATTTTTCAATAAATGTTACTCTTCTTCTAAAATAATCTGTTAAATAATTGTCATGCTACAGATTTACGGTAGCAGTCAAATAATAAATAACTGAACATCTGCAAGAGGTCATAGTGGAGACAGCGAATGTGTAAACCTTCAAATTTTCAGCTCCTTTTCAAATTTTGTTCTAAAAAATTTCCAGACAAAACACTATATAAATTAAAAGTTTAAAATGTTAACTCATTTGTCATGACAATAAAAATACACCAGGAACAAAATTGTTCAGCCAATACAATTAATGTTTTATCTATTTTTCAAAGTGTACAGAAATAAAATTTAGCGTCAACACTGACATCATTTAAAAAAAATATATATATATACTTGAAACTCGAAATATTAGGTTTCATATTTGTGTTCACCGCCCTTCTCCGCAAACACATGATTTGTTTGCCTGATGTGATGAAAAGCGTTATTTCTATGCATTTTAATTATTCAGACTGTTAAAAATAGTCTATTACAATTAAATAAATGGAAAATTAAATTAAAACCGAGGTGGGTATTTGGAAAAATTATGAAAATCAGATGAAAGGGAGATAATTTATTTTATTTTATTAATTTTTGGGCTTTGCCGATTTCTTTAAATTATTATTTGGAGCTATACAAGTAAGTTATTCCTCTCTTATATGTTAATAAAATGTTCACTTTAATGTAATAGTGGATGTAATTAAACGGATAGCAAATTTGATGTTCTACAAAATTTGTTTCTTGATTTTTTCCGTATCTTAACGGTAAACTCACAAAATGGCCGCAAGCTTCAAATTTGTTAAACATCGTCCAAGTTTTGGTATTTTAACCGTGTTTTTATACGTTTGTTCTTTAGATATATCTTCATAAAACCTTATAATTTTATGGAGAGGGAGAGAGAGAGAGAGCGCTACCTGCTGTCTTATTCTTTCCTGCGCTGCGTCAGTGTGGCCGCTGTGACTGTGAGTGAGTTGTGGAGGGGGAGCCGAGATAAGGAGCCCGATTGGCGTTGCTTCGCATTTACTGAGTTGTAGTCCTTTAAAACCACAACTGTTATTTCAACTAGCGAGGTCTACTGTTTACAGAACTTTTAGTATTTTAAGTAATTTGGATCTAGTATTTGGGAAAATTACGTATTATCCACAATCTGCGTTCCCACTGATGTGGCACCGTAAGTTAATTAAAATACATTTAAAATATAAATAGTTACTGAAATAAAAGTTTAGGCTGGTTTCTGATAAATTTAAAAAAATTAAATGGTTCCGTTGACAGTGTTTCGTGTTTCATTTTGAGCAACAACGTAATTTTCGCATTAATGTATTAACTAGTGGACCGGGCAATGCTTCGCTATTGCTTGATTTACCTAACCTAAAATTATATTCTGTTTTTGATCCAAATCAGTTGTTGATCAAAATCAGCTGTTGATCAAAATCAGCTGTTTTAAGCTTTTCATACGAACAGCTGTTTTTTGTGCCCCTGATAAAATCAAAAGAAATCTTTCTTCTTTTTCCTTAAGATTGACCTTCCATAAGATTAACATGGCAACTATGAGGGCCACTGGGGCGAAGCCCTTAACATACATTGAGCTCATTTTAAGGGAAGCACAACTTCAGAGTGAGCTCTGTAAAATGACACCAAAAACATCAAAATCGGTTAAAAACTCTAGGAGGAGTTCTACTCACAAAATAACCCCTAGCAAATTAATTATGTATAGATGATGATGGGCGTAATTAGCTGTAATACGAGTGAATCCGAGTTTTTGTTTGGCAGCTGTTTCTTTGTGTGCTTAATCACGTTACACGCGACTTTAAGTTGACAGCCAGTTTATACTCTCGAATTATTAGAACGGAAAAATTCTTAAATAATTACACAATTTTAATACATTATTGAATTAAAATAAAAAGTATACTGTGCAATCTTTTACGTTAAAGTAGAGTCGACGGAATAAAACTTGAACACATAATCTAACATCTTATACTTTTATTATTATCAATAACTATAATTGAGATACAGTTGAATTACTGTAGAGCAAGCATCACTAAAGATGGCGTCACTACAGATGGACGCGTTATAATAATAAACGTATTAGATTCTGTGTTCAAGTTTTATACTACCGTTCAAGTACATCACCTCACAATTCAAGCCCAATATTTGTTTATGTCAAAGAATAACTTGCTGATAAATATGGCAGTCTGGGGCTTACTAGGCCATTTAGTTTTAGAGATGTAAAGATCTGCCCAGATGAAGAATTGTTTTGTGAGAATTATGCCTCGACTATTATGACGGTGTAGTTGAATTTTGTAAATTCTATAGTATTGAAAACTTTCAAATGAATTAGAATTTGTTAAACATTTTAAAAACATTATAGGAAACATAGAGGTACTAATTATTGAAAAAGTTTATTGACAATATTGTTTTTTCATTAAAACACGTTTTTTAATAAGTTTGTAATTAAATAGTAACAGGAAAATATAATTCGCACGTGATTCATTACAGAAAAGGACGGACAATGTCGTTTGTTTTTGCATTTGTTGTTTTGTTTTTTTCAGCAATACAAGGCTGTAACAGCGATTTCAACACCGTAAAGTCATGATCTGTATTTAAAAAAGTGTATACATATCTTTGTAAATTTAAGTCCATAGACAAGGTTTGAAAAAAAAATTTAGATGCATATTCACTTAGATTACGAAAAGAAGACGTACTGGAAGACACAAACACACACTTCCCGTAATCGGACCCCCCTCAACATTATACTTGAATTAAAGCTCTTGACGAGAAACTTTTAGGAAAATTGCCAGAATTTAACATAGATAAAATAAAACCTGAACACAAAATCTCACAATAAATACGTTTACTAACCTTAAACGCGTTTCCACGACAATGTCGCCATCCGCAGTGATGCACGGGCTACACTAACGAAACTATAACTGATCTAACAGTGTGACAACACACCGTATAAATACCTAACCAGAAGGGGCGTACCCTACAGGGGGCGTGTCCTAAACCTATGCTAAGGCGTTAACCACCGCCTACCGTTAATCAAATATCTTAACAATAACAATATAACTCATATAAGATTGCTAAACTAATATTAATATTTAACAAAACATTTAATTTGTGTTCAGCTGAACATATTTAACTGAACATTTGTGTTCAATTTTTATTTTATGTAAGTTACTTTCTCACAAGTCAAGCTCATTAGTTATTTAGAATTTAACATATTTAAATTTTGGAAGGACCTTTCGGGCGTGAAAGATTTTTTAGATTATTACAGTTTTTTTCATTTTTTCACTTTGAGCGCGTTTTGTAAGAAAACGGTAAGAGATAGCAAAAAAAATGTAAGTACAAAAGTTGTAGAAAATTAAATTCCAAACGAGAGATTTTCCGTCAGATTCAAGATCCAATCATCCATTTAGCCACTATTCATCCGAGAAGGGAGGCTCCGCCCAAAATTTTAAAGCTAGACTGTAACACTGTTTCACTGACATTAATTATGAGGCACTTCCCGTAATCGGACCCCCCTCGACCTCATGCTTGAATTAAAGCTCTCGACGAGAAACGTTTAGGAAAATTACCAGAATTTAACACTTTTTAATTTTGGAAACACCTTTTGGGCGGAAAAATTTTTAAGATTTTTTCAATTTTTCATTTTTTCACTTTGAGCGCAATTAGTAAGAAAACGGTAAGAGATAGCAAAAAATGTTAACTACAAAAGTTGTAGAAAATTTAATTTCAAACGAGAGATTTTCCTTTAGATTTAAGATCCAATCATCCGTTTAGACGTTATTCACCCGAAAAGGAGCTCCGGCACACAGTCCTTCAAATTTCCCATGTTAATCTTATGGAGATAATGTTTAATGAGTTTGAGTCAGCTGCCAAATAAAACAGCTGATTTATGCTCGGTCACCTATGTAAAAACGAGCCAAAGATTAACGAGATTCTTTAGCGAATTTTCCAACTGCGAGCGAAGCGAAGCGTCCAGAGGCAGAACCCCTAGTACTAGCGGGACAGTGTACCATGGACCACACTACGACCTACACGATGAATAATAATTGTCCGGCACAATTAAGGTTTTTAAAAAGTTTTTAAAAGTGTTGTAACTGTGGTGTTTTTGTGTGTTTTTTAAACGTGTTATGTGTTTTATTGTGTAAGTGTGTACTTGACAATGGGATTGCGGTCCCGAAACGCGTCGTAACAATCGAACGAATAAAAAAAGTCACAAGACGGACCATTAAAAGGTAATATTTAATATTATTATTAATATATTATCCTATATAATATTACCCTGGTACTAGTATACAGACGAACAACCGATAGATAACTGACTGACAAGGAGTTTTTATAAACTGGGAAAAGGATACGTTTAAATAATTTGTTTTATACTAGTTTATATTCTGTAATTGGGGCACAATATATTTTATCCAAATAGTATACTCTTGGTGAGAAAACTCTCTTCTTGAGTGTTAGCGGGATTGTTGAAAGACCCGCAAAGTATAACTTGTGCCAGTCACTTTGACAAATGGGGTAGTTGAACAGAACGTCTGTCAGTCAGTAGGGGAGTATTGATATCTAAAGAGGGTGCAGAAATTGATCTGTCCAAGTCAAAACTCCTTTCCCCTCCTCACTCCCCGTGTGTGCGGAATACTAAGTAAGCTTCGTAGAGTCTAGTAACCGTCTCTTTAAAGTCGCATCGGAAACACAGTATTGTCTCGGCTACATTAACGGAACCCTTTGCTGCATTACCGCGGCCCTCTCACTTCTGCAAACAATTTAATAACACAAGAGAACTGTTGCGTTGTGCTCTCTGAATTTCAATTGTGAAGATATTTGAAATGTTTTTGTAAATGTAAAGCATGTAGTTCACAGGGGCGCGTGAATGTCAAAACCAGTTTCCAAGTAATTCGGTGCCGGAATAATAAGTGGTAAGACGTAAACGTTTTGCTCGAGAGATTTCCTGTTATTTTTACTTTCCTGGACGTACTGCGGAGAAAGTATTATGCGATGGAGATTGAAAGGGTAGTCTGATATATCATGAATAAATGATAATAGAATTTATTATTATCCACAGATTTCTTGTCCATTGCAAGTTCGGTCATATAATTTCATAGTTTAAATATTACCTGCTTAACTTTCATCAGTTAATGTATTTTGAATAATAGCAGTTCTACTTTGGTTAGACTTTGATAAACGTACGCACTCTTTCCCCAAAATATAAAAATGGAATATATTATTATTAACTAAAAATATACATTAAGATATTCCTCTACTCCTAATTTGTAGCAAGCATTATAGTTATTTCCTTTATTTGTGGATGAAATATACACTTTATTGCATCATATATTATATTTATGAAAATTATATATCATAATATACAAAACCCGTTAATACACAAAACAAGACAACACATAAAAAAACACACAGTTAAACAGTACCGGTTAAGTGATGCTTATGTATCTGTCGTTTATCCAAGTGTAGTCTATATGTTTCTATATATCTATCTGTCATATATCTGTTGCTTATGTATCTGTCGTTTATCTGAGTGTAATCCCTATGTTCCTAATATATCTATCTGATACTTATGTATCTACCGTTTATCTAAGCAATCTATAAGTTTCTAATATATCTATCTGTCATATATCTGTTGCTTATGTATCATTCTGTTGTTGATCTGAGTGTAATCTATATATTGCTAATATATCTATCTGATACTTATGTATCTACCGTTTATCTGAGTGTAATCTATATGTTACTAATATTATCTATCTGT
>JAGFPH010001598.1:109758-129578 GCA_018207615.1 Philaenus spumarius | reverse complement strand
ACTCTTAAATAGATAAATTACAAGAATAACATATTACCTCTTACATAGATAAAAGTCAAGAATAACTTATAATCTCTCACGTATTATATTTAAGACAAGAATAATGTATAACAACTCTTAAAAAGATAAAAACCAATAATATAATATTAACTTAGATATATGTATAAAAGTCAAAAATAACTCCAACTAAAATAACTCATAAATTGATAAAATGCAAGAATAACAATAATTTATGTATTAACTGAATAAAAGTAAATAATAATAAATTATCCTTTAACTGTACGAAAGTCAGGAATATCATATAACTATCGGATTGAAAACAATTTGTGTCTTAACCAGCTAGAGGATACACTCACACTAATGAGGCAGTTTCGGAAATGAAGTTTGTTTAAGGATGTGCTGAGGACACGTCCAACCTAATGTCACGTCTGCTTCATATCATTATACCAACTTGTGCGATATATTTGGGCATGTATAAGCTTGAAATATACCTCACATACTGGAAAACAGTTATTCACATTTACCTTGTTTGTTATTGTAGTTCAGGGCTCAGCTTGTTTTTGATTGTACCGAGTATTAAAAACACATTGTAACCTTAATAATATTTTTATAATCTTTAAATACCTTTATATATATTTGTTTATTCAATGACTTTACTGGCTTAGTTATTAAAACAGGTAATGAGTAGATGTGTAAATTCGAGGATACCTAGCCGCCCTTTCTCTAAAAATGTAAGCGCTTTCCTCAAAATCATTATTTTGAATAGGCATAGTATTTTCATATTTTATAAACTCACCACTAATATTTTAAGGATTCTTTTAAATACCAAGTATTTCAAATTTAGTTGCATGTATACTTGTTACACTAAAGTTCATAAAAATAAATAAGAAAAAAATACTTTTTTAATAACTCTCTATCGACGCCTTTAAAAAATAATTTACAGGACGGTTTGAAAGGGACATGGACTACGCACCCCAACTGTAATTTCGAACGTTGATGTACGTTTTCCACCCGAAGCCCGTTTTCTTTTTATCTTTTCACTGCAAATGTTTTAAAATAAATATTAATCAACCCTAATCGCCCGCGGGCAACGCACATTACCCATCGTTCTTTCAGTTCAATGGGAAGTATAAAAGCGTACGGATACAATGAAACGAAGGTGATGTGGTTTAGACGGTCGATACCCAGCATATGTGCGGAATTAAGTCCGACCCAAGTCCTAAACGCTGTTCTGGGTTAGGACGTACGGAATATTCCGATCGAATATAATTTGTATTTAACTCTCTCGACTAAGAATAAATGATAGGTAAACGTGACGAATATTAAAAGGCTTGTAGTTTACTGAGAAAGAGATTAGATGTTTTAAACGTATCTAAAGTAAAATAGACTAAACTAAATATTGTAAAATATACCTCAAACAGAATAAACGGTAGAACTTTTCTCGAAAGTATCAAAATATTTTTTTTAAATATAATTTATTGAGTTTTACTAGAAGTTTGTAACAGGATTTTTCAGTATCTAATAATTTAGGCCTAAATGTTTTTTTACATAAACTAAAATTGATGTTTAATCTTGTCGTCCTGCGAGGAATTTAAAAACTTTGATTACTTAAAATGATGTTAATAAATTCAGTCATGAACAAAACTATAAATTTAATTTTAATTCACCTATATAAAGTTGTCCTTCAGAAGTAAAATGTTTTCATTTGACTGATTCTTTTGTTTTAGAACATACAACTTGAACGCATAAACTCACAACTAATTCGTTTGTTACCTCTAGCGCGTTTCAACAACAACGTCGCCATCTTCAGTGATACACGTGCTACAACTATCAAACTATAAATCATGAGTTTGATTATTGTAGCTCGTGGATCACTGAAGATGGCGACATTGTGGTTGAAACGCGTTTGAGTTAATACACTAATTAGTTATGAGATTTTGTGTTCAAGTTGTATTATATCAAGCGATATAATATGATTATATTCTCACAAATCATGCTCAATAGTTTTTAATAAAAAATATTTACAGATTTACTCAAACTTATTTTTCTAACTTTCAATATAAAAATTTAGGCTTTTAAAAATGTTGGACATCACAACAGGTGGACCTTAGATTGTGCGAATTAGTGAAGTAAATTTTAAAGTTATTTTTATACAAAGACTACTTTTAGATTTGCACAAATAAAGATGCAATAGCTGCTCTAGTTTAAGTGGAAAATTAATTGGTAGCAACATTTTAAAGGTTGTATTTTATCCCGGTGTAGGTGATTTCTTTCTCCTGGGGTTTCACAATTAATTTTATAATTTAATAATCTTTATACGTAATTATTTTGTTTAACTTATTTGCGAAGGTAGAATGTATACTTGTCATGTGAAATTTCAATCTGACATGTTTGTTTCTTGGGAAAACAATTATATTTGTAAGTAACTACTTAAATGTTACTGATAATGTTTTTTCTTAATGAAAAAAGAAAGTTTATAGAGGAAGAAATTACGTTTCCGGAAGATTTTAGATCCGACATTAAAATTATTAATCTGTTAAAAGTTTATAGAGGAAGAAATTACATTTCAGGAAGTTCCGACATTAAAATTATTAATCTGTTAAATCAGATTTCTTAAATTTAAGAATAAAGGTAAGTGCCCGGTGGACAAGAATTAGAGTTTCGTACTTTAAGGATGTGCAAAACCATGAGGGAACTGTTCCATAGATCAAAAGTTTTATGAACATTTTGAAGATGGACGTCGAAACAATAGTACGAACACGGTAAATTATTTTTTTGTTTGTTTTGTTTTAAGTTATTTACTTACAAATATGGCGAAAACGCGTTTTTCAATTGAATTACTAGAAAATGGGAAATTTTTGGACGGCCTACACAATTTTTACGATGAGTCAAATCACTACCGGATCTTGTCAACAACACGTATAGTTCAGCATTACATGGCTTACATGGCGGCTGTTTCAGAAACTGATCTTGAAACTTTCCAACAGTTCGAATCAAACTAAGACTACATGAACGACCTGTTCTGTATAAGCGAAAATAATACTCTTTGTTCAAAACTTTCTCTGGAGTGGTAAGAACATTTTCAGCGTCAATTAACCTCAAGCAAGTAAGTAATAATAAGTAACGAGGCCTGGCAACAATCAAAAATGTTATCAGCAGTTCTAAAACCAACCACAGCTGCTTTCATTTGAGTATTTTATATTTTGGCACAAATCCCATTTTGTATGAGGTTTCCAAGATACTCTTGAACATTTCGCTATAAACGTTATTCACCCTACCCCCACCCATAATGTTCTTAAAGCACTGCAGCTTAACATTTAAAGTACAGTAACCCATGTTTATAATTTACAGGAAATCATTAGCGGAGTGGTGACAGCATGATACACTTGGCGAACAAAAAACACAAGCCTAAGGTTAATGATTTAATATGATGTACTATATTCTAGTACAGGTAAATGGCAAAGAACTTTATATATATATATATGTTTCCCAGTTACAGGAAAAGTAGATTCTCCAGTAAGAGTTGATTCTGAATAGGTAAAGTTGACTCTTACTGGTCTTTTCAGTAAAAGTTGAGTAAAAGCGAAAAGTGATGATTTTTTACTAACATTTACTAGTCAGAGTTGACTGTACCTAGGGAACGTATACTCTTACTGCCTTGAGGTAGTAAAGGTTGAATTTTTGAAAGGAAACTGTATACTACCTAATAAAAACAAATAAAAAAGCAAACCTTTATAATTCTTACAATTCTTTACAAATATCGATAAACAATGTGTATCACTTATTACAGAAAGGTAAAGATTTGTGACACTTTGAATTGTCGAACACATCTTTCTTCTTACACGTGCACTTCTTGGATTTGCATTTAGTGTTGCAAGAGCATTTGAAGAATCCTTGTCTACTTCCAGGTGATTGTGAATTTGCAACAGTCCTCACAGCTATTGTTTTATCCATAGGTGTATTTAACCAACAGCTATTGTTTAACCTAACCTAACCTAAATACTTTATCACTATTGCACTACATCAATTATACTAGTAATGGCGACTGAATGGTGGGGATAATCAAACCAAAGGTATGCGCGCGCAGTTACATGTGGAGAGCAACATCTCCGAATCAACTCTTACTAAGCCACAGCAGGCATAGTTAACTCTTCCTAGGAAAAGTTGATCTGTTTATTTTTAATCAACTTTTACTGATACTTTTAGTAAGCGTTTTCTCTTCCTAGGCAGAGTCAACTCTCCCTAACAATCTATTTTTCCTGTGACATATACAAGTTTTTCTTCCATGCATCATGCATGGCGAAGCTAAGTAAGACCACTACTTATATATATATACACACACTTCAACCCAACATCAGCATCCAACACAAAACACCTGCTAATAAAAATAAGACTTCTACAAAACTATGACACACATTCAAAATGTTGTTATCAAAGTCGTTTGGAAGGGAAATGAAAAAGTATTTTAATAGGTAAAGACTAGAGTATAAAAGCATAACTCGCATTAAAACCCGTCATAATAGAGATGTTAAATTTTACTACTTTGTGCAAATGCAGTAAAAATGAGTTTGTGAGACATTTGTTGCATTCCACTCATAGCGTCGTCCTGAATTCCGTCAACAATTACTCATTCCTTTCTCTGTAATATAGTCTTATCAATACCTTATCAGGTTGTATAAGTATCTTCTTACTGCTTACGAAAATACTGTTGAAAGCGTAATAAGAGATGTTTTCTACAATCAATGGCGTTCAAAGTAGTCGTTTGGAAATCAGTTACAATAATGGCAAAATTGTAATAAAAATTGCCATAAATTGTAATGAACTATTATTGTACTTATGTTCAGCAACTGCGCTAGTTTTTTTAATAAATGTCCATCACGAACTCTGGTGAGCATCATTCAAACTACACATCATATTTTTTACAGTTTTTTTACAATTGTACTTTTTTTCCAAATACTGCAATCTCTAATAATATGACATTATAATCACTGCATTTGTTATTATTATTTCTGCTAAGATGCTTTAAACATTTATCTTCTTGCTTATCCGCCCTTCTTAGCTTACAAAGCTTCTGAAGATGTGGTCTACCCGAAACGCGTCAAGCGAAAAAAAGACAAAGCTAAGAAAGGCGGATACGCAAGAAGACAAATGAGACATTATAATTTAAAACATTTAAAAATTCTAACAACATGAGTATGATGCCTATTGCAATCATGAACTAAAAGTATTGTATCTTGAAATTAGAAGTAAAAATATAGTCAAAGTATATTTATTAAGGCAAATATATTGTTTAAAGGAAATTTATATATTTTTAGTTAGCATTTATTTTTACTTCAGTCGTTTATTCAATTAAAATTGAAAAAATCCCTATTTCTATTTTTCCGACTTTGCTCATTTTTTCTTTTGTTTCTATTATAGAGATTCATTATGTCATTATTTTCTTATTAATTTTCACTAACTCGATTCAATTTATTTGTATCTATTTTTTTAAAAAGGATACATCTAGGCAAGCCTTAGGTCCTTAGTTATTTTAACACTATTGGGGTGTTTTCATTTTTTGTATTTGAAGTTTAAACAGTATTTGAATTTGTTTCCCACATTTAACATTTATTAAAGGTCCTTCGTTATTTTATCTACTTTTGTTATTCCAATTTGTTCTATAATATGTCATACTACAGTTACTACTTTTTTATGTGATATTATTTTTAATTAAATTATTGTTTTAATTATATATAATACCCTACATTTTGTCTTGATGCAAAAATAAGAAAAAGGATTCAAACAAAATTTTATAAACACTTAAACGAATATATTGAAGCACTTATGCTGTAAATCTGATTATACAGTTATGGATTATGATTAGTTAGAAAATCGCTTGATTATCAAATGAACAATCGATAGATCGAATCTAGTCCAAAATATGTTTTCTGAGGCGCTCAAGGGCCCCTGATCATATTAAGATAAGTAACATTTATATGAACACGAATATTATATAAATAAATTGCACTACAGTTAATAAGAAAAATAATCATAATTTCAATTTTGTATTTGTATGTACAAAATCTATTGTAACAGAAATATTGAAAATATATATGCTAAACTGTTACATACTATAACACTGTTGTATAACCCTGGTTACTTTTAAAAGTTTAACTCTCAAGAAAAGAAAGAAAACCATTCTTTGCCGAACTTAGTCCCCATCGACTTTACGTGGTGTCAATATTTGATATTTACATAAAAATCTTTCAGAGTGTTCCTAGGAGTTAGCAACCTTTTGATTGGAAGGTATAATAAAACCAAATTATAAGTTATTAATCTCCTTCCCCTACCAAACTACGTAAAAATAGATTACTGTTTTCCAGTATACAAGCTACGTTCCCAATATATCGCAAAAGTTGGAATAATAATGTAAAGTAAGAACGCGATATTAGGGTAGACGGTGCCCTTTGTACATCCTTAAACACATTTAATTTCCAAAACTCCGCGAAAGGGTAAATATGTCTTCGTCTGGTAAAAAGTAATTCCCAAAAAGTAATTTAAACGAGTTAATACGAATTTAATGTGTTCTAGCAGTATTGCCTCAATGTTTAAATAATGAAACATTCCCAAGTTTTTTCGGAAAATCAGTAGTTTTTGGAAATGAAACAAACACTAACTAAGCTTATATCTAAGATGTTATACACAAGGTGTCAGAATATCTCGAATCTAACTTCCTAATATTTAAGTACCGAAAATACATATAGGAAACATAAAACGAACCAAGCGACGTATTTTAAGATGAGAAAAAGTGTTTTTCCTTTATCATCCGCTGTTCAGTATTATTTGTTACTTTAATTATTCATTGTTTTGCTTAAGCTTGAAGAAACAATGATACCAACCCGGAAGGAATTGTTTAGCAAGTTGTCGTATTTCCATCAACATTGGATACGCCGCGTAAACAAACTTTTTTTGTAATAAAAAATACAATTTTAAAACTGGTATTTTACGTCATGGTACAGATACTAGCAGACATTGCCTATATTATATTAACAATCTAGTAACTGTAAGAATACTTTTTCAATAAATTGTACTGTTGCAAGTATATTTATAATACACTTAGCTGATTTTATTAAAATTTAGTATGCTGTAATATTTATTGAACTAAAATATATTATACTAGGGGAGACCCCTGCGAGCTCCGCACGCCAACCCCCGACAAAATTTTCTAAAATCATATATGTTTTATTTATAATAAAGGTGTAGTATTAAAAATACTAAGATGGTAAATAATGTTAAATGTTCAAATCAAATTAATTCTTATATTTTATAACAGCAGTTATAATAACGGTTAAAAGAACCAGCAAGGCTCAGGTCTACACTTTAAAAACCTAACCTAAAAGCTAGAAATACAAAAATAATTGCTTCAAATGTTGAAATCAGCTGTTAATGGAAATATTGGAGCAAACAGCTATATTATCTGTTATTTTATTCAATTGGTTGCTATGGTAATAAATGTAAATACATGTGTTGGTTTATCATTCTAGGCCTAACCTAAGAATTTTTTCCGACTAAATTTACAAATATTGAAATTAAAAAAGGTTTTTATCTAAATTAATTATAGCCTATGTTACTCAGGGATAGAGTAGCTTTTTATTAGTAAAACTATGTTTTCAATCGGTTCAGTAGTGCCAGAGATTACCCCCTACATACAAACAAAGAAACAAACAAACGAAAAAACAAACTTTAACTCTTTATAATATTCTTATCACTGTAACACGAACAACAATTATTATGAAAATATTTTGTACCCTGGCTTTTATGCAACGAGAGTATGTATTGGTTGCACGGAAACTAGCGCAGAATCTAATTATTTCTACCAAAGTACCCTGTGCACTCTCCCCTGTGAATTCTGGTCCGGTTTGATTCAATGATCGAATGCAATTAATATAAAAGCTGTTTCATATTTAGCGTAGTTTTTTTATTTACTCTGTGAAGCTTACATAACGCGGTCAGTTTCAGAATATTACTGAATCAAAAGTATTAATCAAATTACAAAACGGAGCTGGTGCTCCGAACCGTTCATTTACTGATTGAAAACTCTTGTTTCCCACTCACGTACATTGTACGGAATCACAGAAGGGAATTAAAAAAAACACAGATTCTGAAATTTAGATACAATTGGTTTGTGCTTGATCAATCTGTGTTAAATATTTAACCGCCCGACGTCTGATTGGTAACTTTTTATAAAGCACAATGTGGAATCGTTTCTGAATGAGGTTTAATTGTATTTAGTATTTAAGCAATGTTTGTAAACAAACTATTTTAATTGAATTGTAAATTATGAAGGCATTTTATTTCACGACTTAATCATGAATATAAAAGTATCATTTCAAATGTAAAACTGTATATTATATATTGTTTTATGTAAGTCTTGTAGCTCGTTTTCACTTGAAATCATAAAATGTATTTAATACATCACCTTTGCAACATTGAAAATTATTACGCAAGTATCTACTATGTTTAAAATATTATTTTCATAGCCCATTCCGAGATCTCATAAATTCGAATAGTCATTTCGTGCCAAATATTATTGGACCAATTAGAATAAACACAGAACAAAAAAAAAAGTAAATGTATGCGGTCAGGAACGATGTTCATCACGCCTTTTCTTCAATTCTTTTACCAGCCTTTTAACGACAACATACACACATAATGTTATTCTTTCAATTTCCGTTTATTATTAGTTTGTTTTTTATACAAATTTTCACTATTTCCATATAATAAAGTTGTAGAATTAGTTATAACATCAAAGCTAAGACGGTAAACACTGTTAAATGTCCATTCATTGTAAATACATCCAATAAACATAACATGTTGATTCATTAGTCTAGGCCTAACCTAAAATTATTGTGTGTACGTTTAATTTATTTTACCTGTCTTAACTGCAACATACACACAATAATTTTAGGTTAGGCCTCGACTTAAAATTACTTGCTAGGTCTTACCTTAAATTATTGTATATATGTGGCCGTTAAGGCTGGTAAAATAAATTAAATATACACACAATCATTTTAGGTTAGGCCTAGACTGATGAACCAACACTTTATTTTTATTGAATTTATTACAGCGCTTGACAATATATGAACTACGCCGGACGGAACCGATCGTCTGTTAATTTAAATTGATGAACCAAAACACATGTTTCTTGAATGTATTTAAATTCATTGCCACGGTAACCAATTTGTAACGCTTTTCCGTTACAAGTATTTGTATTTGTCATTGCCATAGCAAATAATTAATACATTTTTTTTCGTTACGCATTACATTTACTATTTGTTACCTCCTACCGCAACAAGCGTTAAGGAACTTCGTTCAAAATATTTACAACAGTTTGAATCTAAGAATTTATGATTGAATCTGTAGTGAATGATTTAACATATCCCGTATGCTGTACATGAACCTAAAAGTTAATCCACAAGTTTGTTATGTTAATGATTTTACTGATATAATGACTCTATATTGAAAGTCAGATTTATAAAAATCATGGTAAGTCAATCTAACAAATGTGCTATCTGTGCTTCATACAGTGTAATTAATATTATTGTTACTATTTTGTATAAAGTTTCAATGTACTATTTGTAGGGGAAACAAATATTTTGTTTATCTTCTTGATAATTAGGTCGTATTAATATTTACTTATACATTTCCGATCATTTCAACATGAAAAACTAGTTAAAAACGCTAAAGTTGAAAAAAATCATTTTCCAATTACAAAAACAATATATTTATACAATTTACTCCAAAGTTTTTAAACTTTAAGCCAAACATGTTTAAACACTAAATACCAATCATCCTTCATACATAAAATTTGAAATGTAATTTGTACATCATGAACGCTTAGGCATTTGGGTTAGAAGTAAAAATAATAACAATAACAATAATTATTCGCGGACCATGAAAACTGCGTGCACGTATGAAAGTTGGTTAAATCAAAGTTAATGTGTATATATTTATTTTTATGTGTAGTGTTTTATGTTTTTTGTTAAAGTTAAATGTTTTGACGACCTCTACGGAGTGATATACTGATGATGGAGTTTCGACTCCGAAACGCGTCTTTGTAAAAAGACAACGCATAGTCACATGACGGAACCATAAAGGTAATACAATTTATTACTCAATATAATATATAATTGTGACTTGGACACCAACAATGAACATTAAAATAACAATAAGTTCATTAATACAATTTGGGAAAAATTCCACCAGTATTTCTTGAACAATTTTATTATTTTAACCATTCCCTTATATTGTGTAACAATACATTTATCGTGTTACAAATTGTTAAGGAAGCATTCATAGTTTGTTGGGAACATATATTTAAAATTATTGAAGTAATTTCGATAAAGGTTTGGCAAAGTTTTCACTAATACGAATTATAAATGACTACACAAACTCTATAGATAATTTAGATCGAACGTTATTCGGGTGCCTTGATGAAGGACGTACTACTTTATTTTTAAAACTTGCCATTTAAAGAAATTTAGTATTTAGTACTTCCCTCGTATTTAATTCTTTCTATCCCGCAATTACTCAGAGATTTAATGTTCAGCTAAGTTTGAGATTGTCTAATACTTATCAAATAAAATCAGATTACACATTGTGATACAATAGTCTAACTCTGTTCGTACTTAACTCCTTTCTCGTCGTCGCCGCAAATAGTTTCACTTTGCACGTAAATAGAACAATATCAATTCTGGGAAATAAGACCGAAAGCTTTTCTCATCGAGGTTAGCCGGCCAAGTGTCTGTCTGAATTTACACAAATGTTTTCCTGAATGTCCCTTTAATGCAGTTTTAGTAATTGATTTGATTCTGTACTTCTGCACAGTCGAATCGAGTGAAATTCCAAAAACAACAAAGTAGTGTTGAAAAAGATTGAGTAGTAAACGAAGTAAAGAGTCGAATGGTTTACTTAAACTAACCGACAATTTGTTTATCTATCCGCTGGAATGATTATTTAATTTATTTATATTTTATTGAAAACATCGCCTCTGGCTTTGGGAATACAAAATGGGAAATTCAAAATTAACAAACAACATTAGTAACGGTTTTAATTGGTACAATTTATTAAATTATTATTGATATGCAAATAATTAATCTGACGACCTGTGTTTAAATGTGATTAATCAAACATTGATTTGTTTACATTTCCATTGTTTGTTTTATCATCTCAGTGCTTTAATAAACAAATTATATATGATTGAATTTACATTGTTTGTTGAAGGACTAATGGATTATATTTTATTTACGTTTAAGTTGATAACACATCGTCAAGCATTCGTGCAGTCATTAAATTCGAGCGTATCGCATTCGTTGGGCACTCTTTAATAATTCTGGTAAATTATTCTGTTTTTAAAGCGTCATTAAATCGTACATTTTTAATATCGTATTTTAATGATTCACTAGTTACATGCTGTATTGAAATTAAATGGTACTTAAATGAGGAATGCAATCAATAAATTGTGTTGAAAACCGATTGGTGCATCTGTTTTAAATATTTTATATTTGCAACCTGTTTTATAAAAATAGGTTATATTATTATTATAAATACGTTTTAAAAGAAGCAAGTTCAACAATCGTTATGTTATATAGATTAAAGAACTATAAGAGTTTATTCTAGTCGTGGGACTATCGGTTATTTTCAAGTAACCGTTACTCCCGCTACAGTTACAAAGAAATATCGGTTACAAGTAACCACAGTTACTTTTCAGGGTATACACAAAAATATCTCGGCAAATATACCTGCATCATTACGTAACTCGCTAGTAGTGCCGTTGGATGTTGTCTAGGACAAGTAATGGAGTATAGAAATATTTTTAAAAATAGAAACTCTTTAATTTGACAATTTACCTAAATGGCAGAAAATTCGAAATCGAAGTTACATATAAAAACAATAAAAAATAGCTAAACTAAACAAATATTTAGAGATGGAAATCTTTACAATGATCTATTTTAAAAAGTTCTCATTTTTTAGCAATACATTTTAAGTTTGGATGTTCTTGAAACACAAGCAAAATTTCAACTAAAAACAATAAAATTCATAGGCTGTAGCTATATTCAACAAAATGGTTTTTTACACTCCATTTCATTCATATTCAATCTCCAATATTCATTATTAGTAACTATCATACACGGTTACTTGTATTAGAATAAGCAGCGCTTTAATCTTGGGGTTAAAAACAGTTATTTGTATTCATTATTAGTAACTGTTGTAAACGGTTACTTGTTTAGAATAAAAGTATCGCTTTAAACCGATATTTTGGCATTAGAGTAACGGTTAACTTTTAGGACATACAAGTAACCATTACAAAATATCGGTTACTAATGTTTCGTCTCATATAGGAATCAGGTTAGATTAGGTTAGGTTAGGTCTCGATCATGGAATCCTTTTCGTTATCTTTTATTGGTCAATTTCTTTGACAGAATGGCGTCTACTATCGAGTGGTTGTTCCTTCGCGTGGTTGAGACATCTAATATTCACACTATTTACCAAATGCACTATCTAGCAGTCGAATGGATTAATATGTAAGATATTAAATCAAAAGTTATATTAAATTATGTAAAAATAACTCTTTCTCAAAAAAAATGTTGTCTTAAAATTGTATTTATTGAAACTATCATTATACATACCTTAGATTTTAGAAAATAAAACCATTTACATTCCTTACAACAGAAGTGCCAGTTCAAAATAAAGAACACCAAATAGTTGGATGATGTGTGAACAAGAAAACATTTAATAAACAATGCCTTGTTAATGTAGCGCTGTGACGTCATTAAGACGTCAGCAGGAATTTAGAGTGGTGCTTTATACATTACTAGCAGAGGTATAGCATAAGTTATAGGTAAGTATAGTTTATTAGTAGTAGTAACTGTGGAACTGTATCTGACACTAATATTTAGTAAAACAGAATAGACCTTTCCACCAAGATGCCTTTAGCTTTTCCTTCAAACACCACCAAATAAACTATTTCTGTTTCATTCGCTTTTACTGTCAGCCAGCCAACCCCCCCCCCCCCCCAATTGTAGTAAATATTATGTCTGAAACTTAAAAAATAACTGTTATGAGAGAATCCTACACATGCTAGAAAAGCAAATCCAAACGATCGTTGTTGTTTAAATCTACACCGATGTATATGCCACCAATCGTATATCGCTCAAACAATATACTGTCCAATACAATTACATGAACCATTATCAATGGATATGTCACTCAATATCTGATTATACCACGTCAACCTATTCTGTCCTTTAGTTACACAAACTGACAAATTTCCTATCAAAGTCAATATTTAGAGTAACATTTTTAAAACTAATAAATACATCAATAGCGGTTTTTAATAGTAACAAAATTCTCGGGACAATAACATCAATAGTAATAAAATATACACATTATGTTATAACATGTCCAAGAATTGCTATGAGAGTGATTTGAAAATATAGATATCTGACATTTTGAGAGTTTGTACACAAGTTATCACAAAAACTAGTCTATATATTTTAACAGAATTGTTTTCGAATAATAGTTAATAAAACAGGTTTGATAGTAATGTTTTGTTAGCAGCGGAAAACGAAGAATTAAATATTTCCGTTATAAAGAACTCTTAATGATTACATCAGCTTATATTATGTTATAACATTTCCAAGAATTGCTATGAGAGTGATTTGAAAATATAGATACCTGACATTTTGAAAGTTTGTACACAAGTTATCACAGAAACTAATCTACATATTTTAACAGAATTGTTTTAGAATAATAGTAATAAAACAGGTTTGACAGTAATGTTTTGTTACCAGCGGAAAGCGAAGAATTAATTATTTCCGTTATAAAGAACTCTTAATGATTACACCAGCTTATATTATGTTATAACATTTCCAAGAATTGCTATGAGAGTGATTTGAAAATATAGATACGTGACATTTTGAGTGTTTGTACACAAGTTATCACAAAAACTAGTCTATATATTATTTTAACAGAATTATTTTCAAATAATAGTAATAAAACAGGTTTTATAGTAATGATTTGTTACCAGCGGAAAACGAAGAATTAATTATTTCCGTTATAAAGAACTCTTAATGATTACACCAGCTTTTAGTAGAAACTATTGGTTAGGCAAACTGATGCAAAATGTAAAAGAAGCATATTAAATAAATAATTTTACCTAATTACCTATTAGGCAAAAAAACGTTTCCTACCATATTTTATAAAATAAACACAAGCAATTGTTCTTTATATTTGTTTATTTTGAATTATGTTATCTTAATTATATAATAATTCAGCATTGGAGGCCGTATTTATACATATTTTTTGACATTTAATGGGCCAATTTTCGTGCGGTTATTATTATAAAAAAATTATGAAATGTTATTTTTATTTGATAGTTAATTTATAATGAAACTTTTGGGGTTTCTTTGGTTTTAGGTTACAACTCCTTTGACACCTGTGTCTGGAGATCTGGCGTACCTATTTTCGTGCGGTTTGTTTAAAATGAAAGAAAATGTTGTCATTATTATAAAAAAGATATGAGGTCAATTTTATTTCATCGATATATTTAAAAGAGATAATTTTTTATTTTTCTTGTTTCAGGTAAAAATCCCTTTGATCCCTATTTCTAGAGAATATTTTTGCCAGAGCACTTTTTACGCTAAGTCGGGAGCCTCTTTTCCTAGTTTACTAACATTTCATTTTATTTTCTACAATATTATAAATTGCACCAGTCACACATTATGCCTGTAAGCCAGCATTCGAATATTTATTTATCTTTACATTGTTTCCTGCGTATCGTCTTTGCTTTTTGGGGAGTACTAGTGGACGTAGCTCAAATAAAAACCATTGCAAACAGATTTGATACTGCGAAGGTTCCTACTGTAGCAGTCATAAGGCCACAATGACTATTATCTCAAGCTGATATCCTATTTTTAAACATAAGTATTAATTTATTTTGTTCTCTTTTACTTTAGAAGTTATCCGTGAGTGTTACAGTATTTAATGATATATCTGGTCTCGTAATTTCCTGGCCATAAACACTGCGGAATTGCTACTTTAATCGAAACCTTGTTTACAAGGTGATCTTTTTAAGTATGCCAAAATACGGGTCTAGGATACTATCGATGTTACAGCAATGTGACTTCGCCTTAATTTATGTAGGCAATATAAATATATTTGTGAAACTTGAACAAAATTACCGCCATTTTCTAATATAACGTTAAATTGTCTTGTAAAAACTTCTATTTTTATTTTATTTAAGGATTTCGCACATCATTTTAAGACGTTTTTGTTCTTTGAATTGAGTAAGAATACCAAACAGTTTTCATTTAAATTAGACTTGAAAATTCTTATTTTTCCATTTTTTAAACTCTTCAGCAACTCCCATTACATATTTAGCAATTTACACTATAAAAGTACACATTTTTTTACAATACAAAGTTTATTTTAATGGCAGTTGTCAGTTTGTAGTTTTTCATGGATAACTCTTGACCAGCATGGATAATTTCAAGCATCTTTTAAATAGGAATCATTCTTTTAGCCCGTACCCGTATGTAGCAGGAGTCTTTCGAAAACCAACAATAAAAATTTCAAGTCCAATTTACTTTTAAACTGCTAAACCTGTAAAACTTTCAAGTCTAATTCACTTGGAAACTGCTAGATTTATCAAAATTTCAAGTCAAATTTATATGGAAACTGCTAAATTGATCAAAATTTCAAGTCCAGTTTACATGGAAACTACTAGATTTACCAAGGAAACTGTTAGGTTTTTCAAAACTTCAAGTCCAATAATTTACAAGGAAACTACTAGGTTTTTCAAAATGTCAAGTCCAACTTACAAGGAAACTGCTAGGTTTTCAAAATTTGAAGTCCAATTTACAAGGAACAACTGGGATTTTCAAAATTTCAAGTCCAATTTACAAGGAAACTGCTAGGTTTTTCAAAATTTCAATTACAATTTACAAGGAAACTGCTATGTTTTTCAAAATTTCTATTCCAATTTAAAACGAAACTGCTAGGTTTTTCAAAATTTCAATTTCAATTTACAAGAAAACTGCAATTTTTTTCAAAATTTCAAATCCAATATACAAGGAACTGCTAGGTTTTTAAAAATTTCAAGTCCAGTTTACATATAAACCGCTAGGTTTTTCAAAACTTCAAGTCCAATATACAAGGAAACTACTAGGTTTTTCAAAATTTTAAGTCCAATTTACAAGGAAACTGCTAGGTTTTCAAATTTGAAGTCCAATTTACAAGGAACAGCTGGGATTTTCAAAATTTCAAGTCCAATTTACAAGGAAACTGCTAGGTTTTTCAAAATTTCAATTACAATTTACAAGGAAACTGCTATGTTTTTCAAAATTTCTATTCTAATTTACAACGAAACTGCTAGGTTTTTCAAAATTTCAATTTCAATTTACAAGAAAACTGCATTTTTTTCAAAATTTCAAATCCAATTTACAAGATACTGTTAGGGTTTTCAAAATTTCAAGTCCAGTTTACATATAAACCGATAGTTTTTCCAAATTTCAAGTCCAATTTACAAAAAAAAGTACTAGATTTATCAAAAATGCTAAGAATATTTTAAGTCTTAGAATTAAGAGTAACACCCATAAATGGAATATAATAAAGGAATTTCGTTATGAAGTTATTTTTAAATGGAGGATATAAGTGTATTAATTGCCTATACAACAATAAGATGAAGTATCCTATTTAAACTTTACTGTAAAATCAACGTTATCTCAGTGGCACGCGTAGAAATATCTCACTGTATAGTTGTAACAAATATATGGTATTCTTCAAGGAAGGGATGTAGAAATATTAAGCCAGACGTTTCGACTATTAAATTAAATCATGCACTTTATAGAAATATATGATTTTTTTGTGAGAAGAATCACTAACATATAAGATGTAGTATTTATAATTTTCATTGAAACTTTGTGTCTCACAGAATTCCTAATTTTTAGATACTGCTTAACCCATTCAAAACACACCAACAAAATGTTAAACCAGTTTATAGTTGAGAAATAGTTGAAATTTTTATTTAAACATTCCACCCTGATGAATTGACAAACAAGCGAGTACAATAATAAAACACTTATATTGACACCAACATCACAAAATTAAATTTACACAAATAATAAGTCACGGTTTATTTAACAGAGTTACACGGTTGTTTAAGTAATTAAATACAAAAGCTAATTTCAGTGTTTATACAAAGTTTAGGCTTCATTGGACAACACCATTGTTTGTGTATAACTAATGGACGATTCAATTAATACAAGGTAAATAAAGATAATAAAATAAACAAAGACAAATTCAATTAAAAGTGTGCAGTGATAATAATGGTATTAGCAAAGTAGAAAGCCTGCGATGAGCGTCGAAGCCTAAGTTTGCAATTGAGCTAATGGCAAGAGCGCCCAGGGTAGGGGGGGGGGGGGGGGGGGGGGGTTGTGATTGTTGCCAAATTGTTTCTGGGGCCAAACACAGTGGCACAGCGTAGCCTGAGGTCGTGGAATCAATATCCACAGACGTAGCAGGCACATCCCCTCTTACTCTTCTTCGGGATCAATTATCATTTACATTGTTACTTAGGATCTTTCAAATTATACTTTTATCTGCATATAAAAACACTTTCAGTACATAATCCAACACTCGTAAGATAAGCGGTAAAGATTTTCACTCAACACCAAAGTTTTTCTATCATGTATAGCCTATATGACATAATAAATTGAAAACAAATTCGTTGTCTGATTTATTTGAAATTTGATTTTATCGTGTCTGGTTCTTTTACTACTTGTAGTGGTTATTTATACTTGTGGTATATTTGATATATTTTTAAGTTAGGAAATTAAAATATATTTATAATTTACTTGTTTTGAGGCACATAAATAAATATGGAAGTTTAGACAAAATCAAACAATGTTGCATAAAATATATCCTTAGAACATAAATCAAGTACAAAGAACTTAAGTTTACTTATAATAAACGCTATCTATGTTTTTCTTATCTCTAAATTAAATATTTTTAAGTTAAGAAATTTAAAAAAAAATGTATTTATAATTTACTTGTTTTGAGGCACGTAATGTGGAAGTTTAGACAAAATCAAACAATGATGTATAAATTATAACCTTAGAACATAACACTAAGTACAAATAACTTAAATTTACTTATAATAACATTATCTATGTTTTCTTATTTCTAAATTATATATTTTCAAGTTAAGAAATTTATAATCTACTTGTGTTGAGGCACGTAATATGGAAGTTTAGACAAAATCAAACAATGCTGTACAAATTATAACCTTAGAACATAGCACTAAGTACAAATAACTTAAGTTTACTTATAATAACACTATCTATGTTTTTTTTATCTCTAAATTATATACTTTTAAGTTAAGAAATTTAAATCTATTTATAATCTACTTGTTTTGAGGAACGTAATATGAAAGTTTAGACAAAATCAAACAATGCTGTATAAAACCTTAGAACATAACACTAAATACAAAGAACTTAAGTTTACTTATAATAACACTATCTATGTTTTTCTATTTATTCTATCTATTTCCCTTCTTAATGTATTTATCCGTATTTTATTTATTTTCCGCAATCCAAAATATGCAAGCTTTAGAAATAACAACAACCATAATATGTATACTATTAAAAATGAACTAATAAAAATAAATAAACAAAACATGTATTGATATGTGGGTAGCTGTGTCGAGTTCACCATTTAAAAAATAGAGAAAAAACATCCAGAAAACAAAACATCGAAATCAAATTAACATAAAGCAATCTAAAATGCTCCTTGTATCTCACTTAGTAAATTTTTAGAACACAAATACTAAAAAATTAAAAGTAAACTAAATCCAACAACTAAGTGCAATAAAAACAAATGTTTTTTTAAAAAACACACACATACACCCTCTCCCCCACAGGAACAAAAAATACGATAAATCAAGTAATAATAAATAATTAAATTATACTATAATAATATACTATTATATATAGCCTATATAGGGAACACATGTCTTGATAAGATGAGATATACATGTATTTATGTATACATTAAATAAAAGTAATTCGTCCATAAATTATCGCATCCTTCTATTTAGTTCACTAATTGCTTTTTCATTATCTTAATCTCAGGAATATATCAAAGACAGAAAACTCCATGAAAGTATAAACTTCGCCTGCCTTTTCATTCCATCCTTGTCCCACACTCAAATTTATTTACCGGCGACCCACTTTTCCCCCTCTGACGTCGATATTTTTTTCATTTCGACAAATTGACTCTCTCTCAAAGCCCTATGTGGACTCGCCTCCAGCCTCACCTGTTTGAATGCAATTAATTATTTAGACTAAACACGGAGTTCGAAACGCAAAACGAGTTTTGAAAATACAAATTGTTCCAGAGTCGGACAAGCGATGGCGTTCCAGTCTTGTTTATATGTATGAAGGATGTTTGACTGTAAAATACGTGTTTTCATTTCAAAAAATCAACTCCTAGTTTCATTATTTTTATAGCTGACTCCATCTGAAATAAATTGGTCGTTTCAGAGCACGTGCTGTATTTATTCGTAATTCAAAGACTGAGACGTGTTAGTTAATAGTTTTAGACTCTTGTTTCGACCATGATTTCAAACCGGTGTCGAACCAAGTGATTTGCAAGAATAATAAAACAAACGAAATATTAAATAGTGTACTGCGACTGCGCTTGGGTCATTTTAGGTCACTATCCACACCACACTGTCTCTATCCAAGTGCATCTGTCCTAATCAAAACTCTGATCGTGCTGCG
>JAGFPH010001598.1:75082-109513 GCA_018207615.1 Philaenus spumarius | reverse complement strand
CAGAATCCAGGTCACCGCTATCCCCACCACACTTCCTCAATCCAAGGTATCTGTCCTAATCAAAACTCTGGCTCTTACGCGCTTGCGTCAGAATCCAGGTCACCGCTATCCCCACCACACTGCCTCAATCCAAGGCATCTGTCCTAATCAAAACTCTGGCCCTTACGCGTTTGCGTCAGGATCCAGGTCACCGCTATCCCCACTACACTGCCTCAATCCAAGGCATCTGTGTTAATCAAAACTCTGGCTGTTACGCGTTTGCGTCAGGATCCAGGTCACCGCTATCCCCACCACTCTGCCTCGATCCAAGTGCATCTGTCCTAATCAAAACTCTGGCCCTTACGCGCTTGCGTCAGGATCCAGGCACCGCTAACCCCACCACACTGCCTCCGATCCAAGTGCATCTGTCCTAATCAAAACTCTGGCCCTTACTCGCTTGCGTCAGGATCCAGGTCACCGCTATCCCCTGGTTGGTGCTATGCACACTATAAAGTGCACGTATTTTAGTTTATTAATTTTTAAAAGTGTCCTTTGGCCTAATTATAATATTTGGTAAATAACTAAAAAGTATTTTGTATCCAGGGCCTACCATCGCTCCAGTTAGAAAATTAGATATTATGCGCCCCGGACTATATTCTTTTCTTAAGGTTTATTACACTTACAACCAATTTGCTCAGAAATAAATTGGAATTTTCATCGCACATAACTTACAGTACGTATTCCCTAGACAACAACGACCGGCTTTTAATTGTTTTTACAAGTTTACGACGGCCATCGTATTATCGAAACCTATATCGACAGTTTGTATTTATTACGATACAGTTAACGTACCACAATTCCATCCGCAGCTAATAATGTGCTTCAATATAAAATGTCTATAATTTATATTAATCTAGATTTACTGTCGTAGTTTATAGACGCCGATCTGGGAAAACATAACACAACTAAAACGAAGCGCGTGCAGATAAGGTATTAAGTAAACAGGGTCATGTGATCCTGAATGCAGTCCGGAAATCGATTGACCTGTAAGTTACAATCAGTGAACTTTTGTTTAAAAATCTATACTTTTTAAGTAAAATCGTTTCGTTTTTATAATGATTTCTCTAAAGTAATTTGTGTGGTAAATTTTTGAAGTTTTACTTCTTTGCGCCCGTTGTAATCGGGATGGAGGCGGTCGAGAAACCGCGTCAAGCGGTAGGAGTAAAATCCGGAAAGTGCCTTTTTATACCTTTCTTCGTATATTCGTAAAATTTCCTATACTTCAAAACGTCGGATTGATTTGAAACTTTGCACACTTATCAAGGACCCGATGGCAATGCAATATTAATTTTGTTGGGTGTAGTAAGTGAGCACTGATCATGGTCCCCAAAACACGACGTGATTTTCACAACCTTCAAAAAGTCGGATTGATTTGAAACTTTGCACACTTATCAAGGACCCAATGGCAATGCAATATTAATTTTGTTGGGTGTAGTAAGTGAGCACTGATCATGGTCCCCTGAACACGTTTTCGGCAGTCATTAAAAATTTTATATGCAGGGTGATTCACGACGATATGCAGAAACTTCGTATGATAGTATTCATAAGCGTATATAACAAAGAAGGAAAAAATGGAATATTAATTTTAAAATATGCCTTCAGTGTTGGTTAATGTTTTTATAAAAGAATAGGCTATCATCTACAAAATAGTAGGGCTACTCTAAGTTACGACTAGTTTTTCCCAAAATATATTAAATCAATAGTAGGTCTGCCTGTCTATACCATTGGATGGCCAAAGAAGTATAACTTCCACCGTCTGGTCCGACGCAGACCCATTTTTTTTAGATTAGATTTTTATTATTATTATTATTATTTTTTTAATTTGATAGAGTTACAAATTTTAATACATCTGTTACATTTGTTTAACTCAACAGACTCAAAGAAAATATCACAAACTAGGTAAATCAAAGTTATGCCTATCAGTGTCAATATGCCAGGTAGTAAAACTGTATTTATATTGTCAATAACACTGCAGGGATAAAATAACGCTATAAAGCAGGCAGTTATTTAAGGGGGAGAGATGCACTTTTCCAGCTCAACGCTATTTAAATAGGGAATTCACCAGTTAGTTAGGTAACAATAACTTTAAAACTACTTGATCTATTGCCCTGAAATTTTCAACATATATTGCTGATTATATTCCAAATAAAATGTACTAGTTTCAAGAAATAATACAAACTAACATGTAACAAAACATTTTGTATTTTTTAAAATATTAAAAAAAATTATTGTATGTTTTTTTTTATTGAATTTTTATTTTTTGATATATTTTAAAAATCCTGGTACACTTTGTTGATACTGTAGCAACCAATGAGTAGAAAAAAATGCAGGTATTTTGGATTGCTGGTTTATAAGATAATTGTATCTAAGTGTTTTAAAACAAGGTTACGGAAATGAGGCATTTAAGTTGAACTTTACTTACAACGACTTAAAACTGTCCTGATGAGTAGTTCTCATCTTGTTAATCTTCTTTTTGCCTCTTAAGTAACCTCCTCTTCACTCTGTTTTCTTTTTTTTTATGAGTTTATATATATGAAAAAAGTGATAGTAAATTTGTATAATTTGCACTGTTAAGTGGAGTTTGGGATCAGGCCTTAAATTTTACGAAAAGTAATGGAAACATTTACAAAAAAATTTATTTTAATACATAAAATGATAAGATATGTATATTAAAGTATATTTTTTTTTTTATCAGTATAAACCAGGAAATAAATTTGTGCGATAAACAAAATTACGATTTTTTACCCAAAAAGTGCATCTCTCCCTTTAAAGAGCTTCCGAAGCGATACTGTATTTTGTATGAAACATTTTATTTACTACTTGGGGAAACCCCTTCGTGCCACGCACGCCAACCCCGTTGGAACCTGCTACACACATGTGTTATGTTTTATTTATAATCAAAGATTAATAACAACCTAAAACGTAAGATAGTAAATAAGGTTAAATGTCCAAATCAAATTATTCCGTATATTTTATAACAGGAGTTATAATAAAATTTGAAAGAAACAGCAAGGGTCAGGTAAACACTCAAACAAAAACCTAACTCAAAAAGTTAGAAATACAAATATTTGTTTCAAATTTTGAAATCAATATTAGAGCAAACAGCTGATTACTGTACCAACACTAAACATATTTAATTATTATTTATTATGGGGTTTCCATTGCCGTAAAATATTTAGTATTGTGTGTGTTATTTTTACGTTCAACAGACGGCATGTTCACAAAAACCTAACCTAAAATTTAGAAATCCAAATAATTGTTTCAATGTTTTAAATCAGATGTTAATGGAAATATTAAAGCAGCTGATTACTGTATTAACAAAAAGCATATTTAATTAATATGTCGTATGGTTCTCATATTGACGTAAATATTTAGTATAGTTTGTGTTTTTTTTAATGCAAAACAGGTGGCACTGTTTTTCAAAAAGTATATAGAAACACAACTTTGAGTCAAAATTTCTAAGCAATCGGTGAAGAACTTTCGATGATTTATGATTTTGAACAAACGAACATTTACATTTTTATTTAAATCGATATGCGTTTAATGTTTTGAGGGGATTAGAAGTGTTCCTTTAAAAAAATCACCCAAGTCTTACACATTATTAACGGATGCTAATCCGCATATGTTAAGAAAATGAAGATTCAACCGATATTTTAGATTTAGTATTTTGGAAGGGTAACGATTGGAATGGAAACCAAAAATTCATTTTATTTTATCGTCTTGCCTTTAACAACATAATAGAATAGTTATTGAATTTAAAAATTTTGTTCTTAATGAGACAATTTGTATATTGTACACGGTACTTGTTTACGTCAAACTCAGAATATTGTTTTATCCAAAACATTTAAGACGAATACAATAAAGTACAACGAAACAAATTTTAACCGAAGAGGAAAGTTGTTTCTGGTTTCTTTTAGCTTTCTTTATATTTGCATTCCGTTACTTTAGGTTATAAATGTGCAAATATTTGTAAATGATGAAATTTTCGTGTAGTCTATGGTTAGAAAATACTTTAATTCAAGATTTATGAAGCTATTTTCAGAATTGCGTTATGTGAAATTTAGTTTACGAGACATTCCAAAATATGTTGTCCAAAAACTTCTCCTCCGTCTATTTAAATTCCAAAAAATATAACAAATAAAATACAAAACTATAAAATACAAGTATATAAATTTCAACATATAAAATAAAAAACTATAAAATACAACATAAAAATACAAAACTATAAAAAAACATATACAATACAAAACTATAAATACAAAATATAAAATACAAAACTATAAAATACAACATATAAAATACAAAACTATAAAATATAACATAAAATACAACACTATAAATACAAAATATAAAATACAAAACTATAAAATACAACATATCAAATACAAAACTGTAAAATACAACATAAAAATACAAAACTATAAATACAAAATATAAAATACAAAACTATAAATAAAAAATATAAAATACAAATATAAAATAATAAAACAATAGAATACAAAACTATAAAAGGGGTGTCGGCGGTAATCATAATCTAAGCACACAAATATTAATAGCGGATAGCAAATTATATGTAAGTGTAATTAAAAGGTGTTTTATTCTTCCATAGATGATGTGTGTCCGGAGCATATACTTAAATCTTCCGAGACCTCTTTATAAAGAAATCATTAAAAACAACTATAAATATATTCTGAAAATAGCTCCATGTATTTTCTACATCGATGTACTAAATTTAAATATTTTTTATCAACTATTTGCTATTCTGAATGATTCCTAAAACATATTATACTAGGAGTATATTTATAATTACGGTGTATAACTTATTACATTGTTTTCCTTAATTTTGTTTACCATAAAGGAGAAATTTTGTCACATTCCACTAAAAATATACTCCAGTAATAAATTTAAGTACGACTTACATTTATTTAAAAACTTTCTTGATCTAAGACACGTCTCAAATGTGTGTCCTTTCAATAGAATAGCAATAAACTACGTTCGAAAAAATTCAGCATATAGCTTACCAATCGGTTGAAACCACCTTAGGCTAGTGTCAGTTGGATCAACTTACCTGTAACAACAAATAAAATAGTTATTAAATGGTCACAAGCTCATCTTAAACAGACAATTTGTATTCCATATTTTACACAGTACTTTTTTAAGTAAAACTCAGAATTCTATTTCATGCAAAACATTCCACGAATAAAATAAAGTACATGGAAATAAATTTCAAACGATGAAGAAATTGGCTCTGGGTTCTTTCAGCTTTCTTTAAATTTGCATTGTCTTGTTGTAGGTTATAACTGTTTTATTTGTACATAATGAAATCATTATAAATAAACGGTACCAGAAACTGGCACATACTTTCTCACAAACATATTTAAATTATTAACACGTTCACTGCTAAGGACGCACATGTGAGCTTGACACTGAACAATATGAGAAGCGGCCTACGCAAAATGCATTGCACGCCAACCACCGTATGGGATTATTTTCAATACAAAATGAATTGCGTGCTTCGCACGACAACTTGGATAGTGGGAGTATTTTCAATAAACAATGCATTGCGTGCTTTGCACGCTCACTCCCATATGTAACCCCAACTGTGACTTCATAATTGTATTAAAGTAGTAGAGCGGATAGTACATTAAAGTAGGAGATTAAGTAATACAAATTATTATTATTAGCTAAAAAGGAAACTATTCAATCGATTTCGAACAAAATGTGTACCAAACATGTCAATTAGGCCTGTGTAGACGCACGAAAAAAGGGTTTGACAAATTTTGAAAACAACCCACTTTTCGGCCAAAATTTTGAAAGTTGAAGTTTTTTGCATACGGTAACGATAGGGTACATTAAATACTACGAATAAGGCAAATTTTATAAAAATCGTTAGAGTGTTTTTTTTTATAAAAAAATAATAACTGATTTTTTTGGGTATTTTTGGCCAAAAAGAGGGCGTAATTGACATGTTTGGTGCACATTTGTTAAAAATCAATCGAATAGTTTTCTCTCTAGCTTTGTATACATACAGACAGACATTTTGTAAAAACTCCTTTTTTAGACTCAGGGGGTCCCAAAACGGATATTTCCACAAACATTTCAACATCGATTTTTTTAGTATCGTGAGAAAGTAAAATCATAATACAGTATAACTAAAACATTGATACACATATTAATATTACATGGTGATAATGACAAAAATTCTTTTTACAAAAGATCAATGCTAGATTTAATTAATTACTAATTACTAAATTCTAACTCACAGGCTGCACATAACAATTGAATCTATTTATGTTACATTCATATATAAAAACCCGAACTAAGCCCAACCACATTGAGGGTCGAACATCGTTTTACACGCAGAACTAAACTGTACGACATCATAAATAATTACGAGGTGGACATTTGGAGTCGATAGCCGGTCAGATGTAGGGGATGTACCCCATCATGGGGAGGATGTTTAGATCTCAACGGGAGTCCATCAGCAACTCCCCACCTAAGTGAGATTCCATTACCAACTCCCCTTCCCACAGCTGACCTTACGGAAACATCGACCTGTGAGTTTATGTGTTTAGCGTAAATGCATTAAGTGGTGGCACTGATAATGTATTCACTTTATCACAGATGCATTCGTAAAATTAAGAAAAAAATAAAGTACGAATCATTATTTAGTGGGAAAAAATCGGGCACATTAACACGATCATTGCTACGCAAATTTCGTATTTCCTATTCTAAAGCTGAGCTTTTATTTTTTATATTTATAGCCTAAGTGAGTAGAGAAATTACTTTGTTTTTTATTTTTGAACCTTTTTACGAAATAATCACTAATATTTTAAAGCGGACGCACATGTGCGTTCATAGCGCAAAGGCCTAAAATTGGCGAGCGAAGCAGGGAATGCTCTGTGTATTGAAAATTCTCCCAATACGGAGGTTGGCGTGCGAAGCACGCAATGCACGGTGTATTGAAAATACTCCCAATACGGAGGTAGGCGTGCGAAGCACGCAATGCACTGTGTATTGAAAATACTCCCAACACGGAGGTAGGCATGCGAAGCACGCAATGCACTGTATATTGAAAATACTCCCAATACGGAGGTAGGCGTGCGAAGAATGCAATGCACTGTGTATTGAAAATACCCCCAATACGGGGGTCGGCGTGCGAAGCACGCAATACATTGTTTATTGAAAATACTACCAATACGGGGTTGGCGTGCGAAGCACGCTTTGCACTGTGTATTGAAAATACTAACAAGACGGTGGCTGGCGTGCGAAGCACTTTGGGTCGGCCGCTTCTCTTAGTGTTCCGTGTCAAGCTCACATGTGCGTCCTTAGCAGTGAACATGTTAATTGAATACCAGACCTGACTCTAAATGAGAACAGGAACTGATTGTCCTTTAAACGTTTAGAGGTTTATAGATTACGTCTTACTAGGGTGATGTATGGTCACCACACTTGTAGTTCCACTTTTCAAAACTAGGATTCGCTATCAACAATGAAACTCTCAGTATCCCTCACAATGATTGTTCGAGAAACACTTGTTAGGAACTAGAAGAACTAAACCTTATTTATTATTTTCTTTTGCAATCAAATTATTAACATTAACATATTGTTTGATATTCAGGCTATGGTTGAGAATAATGTCCATTAATTATGAGCATGATCTGTTTTTTAACAAATTAAATTAAAACAAATTAATAGTAAAACTTAATATTTGTACATCATTTTAAAGGTTATTAAATGAGGAAGTTTTTAACTTCATTTGATATTGCCTTACGTTTCATTTAAGTAGTAAAAAAGGGACTTGGAATGTAACCTAAAACATTTTTTACTTACCCAACTTCTTATTTTATTTTCAATTTTGAAATTAATTATTGTTGACAAATCATTACAAAAAAAAAACTTTGTTTTATAGCAAATTTAATTCTTGTTCTAATGGTTTTAATTGCAATTCGGTACGTTGATTAGTTTTATTTTTACCAAACAATAGTGAGGCAAAATAGCATGATTTTGAAAAAACACTAAATACGCGACTACAGCCAAACGGTTGAGATTCGGACATGGGTCCATAAGAACTTTTGTATTCCATTTAGTGAGTAGAACACACTGGCGAAGTTAATGGTGTCAGTACAAACTCAGACTGTATTCACTCCTTTGTCTTTTTTACAGCCCGACTAGTTTCGACATTACAAATGTCATTCACGATGACGAATACTTATCAAAAACTATCACATCCAGAACACAATGACTTCACAATATATAAAAATTTACCACCAATAAAGGATTGTTGACAAATACATTAAAACACAACAAAACACACACTGAAACGATTTGAGCAGTACTCATATTAAGTTGTAGCATTGGTTGCTTAGTCCTTAAAAGAATAATTAAACTTTAATAAACTTTCAAATATAACGTTGTATCTAAACTGCGTCTGATCATTTAATACGTTATTTGCTTGTTTTTTTACAGCTTTATAAATATGAAACTGTTCCAATACTCAAAGCTCAAGAAAAGAAAAAAACGAGAACTAGAAACCCCGGAATCGCGGGAATTGCAAAATAATGATTCACTGGCTAAACCTTCTGCTTACTGGAACATTATTTTTAACCTAAGCTCGAAACCACATTTGTTATTTCAACGAGCGAGGTCTACTGTTCACAGAACCACTAGTTTATACTTATTGGAAAATGATTAGATTCGACTAAATGCTCAGCGAATGTGGAAGTTCGGTGAAAGGCGCGTTTTGGTAAGTGTTCTTCTAGTGTACCTTTTTTTAAATGTTCTTCCGGTCTGACCGATGTAAAACTTATCGCACTCGCCACAATTAAGTTTATACACAAAACTATTTTTATATGTATCGTTTATTTTAAATGCATTCCGTAACATGGATCCCAAGCTGTTACTATTTTTATTCGCTGTGGAATATTTCTGTTTACTTAGAATGTGATCCAACATAAAATGAAAATGTCTGCTATATTCCATGGTTACACATTTATAAATTACCATTTGAAGGTTAATAATACCATGCAAATATGTATTAATGGCCCAGGAAAGTAGGAACATATACAAATGTATACAACTTTTAATATAAATGTTTATACAAGCATGTTATTTAAACATTTTCCAGATTTTTTTGGAAGACATGTTTCCTAATACAAGTACATACTTCACTTCAGTTAAAAGTATAACCAGTCATATCATCAGGTTTACCAAAGCTTAAGTTTCAAAGAAACTGAGATGAAACTGGCAAAACTTTGTTTTCAGCAGACAAATCAATTTATCCACGCTTAGCCTAGAGATAAAGTAATACCAGCTGTTTACTGATAGACTACCTGCCTATACTGACCCAAATGCAATTACTCCCTGTCAATCACAGGTTTATTAGTTTCTGACAAACAGTTAAATTTAATTGCTTAAACTATTTTGTACGAAATTGAAAACTAATTGAGCTGTATGTCTGTATACCACAACGGTGTCAAACAAATTAGATTTATTTCAATATTACCGCCCGAAAATCCCTGTTGGTCATAATAACTTAGACAATGGTATATTATAAAAGTTACTCGATGGGCCAGGAGGATTAGGATTTTCGACATTTGTTTGAGCTAAGTTGTAAACATATAATTAAAGTAAAATATATGCTTGTATTTCAGTTGTTGACGCTAATCAGCTAAAACACAATGTGAATTACTATGCCTCCTATGTTATAAAAATTATAGTTACTGTCTCAGAAGTATTATAAGGTATCAACAGCAACTGTATACTAGCATTCAAACCAAATACGTGATTTAAGAGTTGTCATAAATGCACTGATTGTATTAACAGGTTAACTGCCATGAGTACCAATATTGGTTCCCACTTGTGTTACAGCGTAGGGCCTTGAGTACCAATATATGGTGTTCAGGTCGTCAAACTGATTTGTTACATGAAAAAGTAAATGTTTGCGGTCGTTGGACCCCCGGCAGGAACTCAGATCTAAAATCGTTTTACTTTCTCACTATACTATAGTATAGAGAAAGTATAGTGATCGCAAAAAAAAATCTATAACAAGATTTTTGTGGATATATCCATTTTGGGACCCCCTCAGTCAAAAAAAAAAAAAGGTTTTTACAAAATGTCTGTCTGTATGTCTGTATGTATGTATGTCTCTATGTCTGTCCCTATGTATACAAAGCTAGAGAGAAAACTATTCGGTCGATTTCGAACAAATTTGCACCAAACATAATTAGGCCTCGATAGTATACACGAAAAAA
The DNA here is from genome assembly GCA_018207615.1 of Philaenus spumarius. Classification (NCBI taxonomy): domain Eukaryota; kingdom Metazoa; phylum Arthropoda; class Insecta; order Hemiptera; family Aphrophoridae; genus Philaenus; species Philaenus spumarius. Next base: position 99,221 of record JAGFPH010001598.1, on the reverse strand, counting down.
GGTTTTGACAAATTTTAAAAAACAAACCCCTTTTTGGCCAAAAATATCAGTTATTAACTTTTTTTTATAAAAAAATGGCTCTAACGATTTTGATAAAATTTGGCTTATTTGTATCGCTTAAAGTACCCTACCATATGCACAAAACCGCATCTTTCAACAAATTTTCGTTTAGCTAATAATAATAACAATAACTGATTTTTGGGGTTTTTTGGCCAGAAAGGAAGTCGTTTTTCAAAATTTTTCAAAACCTTTTTTCGTGACTGTACACGCCTAATTGACATGTTTGGTGCAAGTTTGATCGAAATCGATCGAATAGTTTTCTCTCTAGCTAATAATAATAATATTTATTAGTTAGTCTCCTACTTTAATACAATTAAGAAGTCACAGTTGGGGTTACACATGGGAGTGAGCGTGCGAATCACGCAATACATTGTGTATTGAAAATACTCCCAAAACGAGGTTGGCGTGCGAAGCACGCAATGCATTGCGTATTGAAAGCACTTCCAAGACGGAGGTTGGCGTGCCAAGCACACAATGCACTTTGTATAAAAAATACTCCCAATACGGGAGTTGGAGTGCGAAGCACGCAATGCGTATCGGAACACTAACAAAACGGAGGTTGGCGTGCGAAGCACGCACTGCACTCTGTTTTGAAAATATTCCCAATACGGTGGTTGGCGTGCAAAGCACGTAATGCATTGCCCGATAATAATTTAAATATGTTTGTGAGAAAGTACGTGCCAGTTTCTGGTACCATTAATTTTTTTTTTTATTGCGTTTAATGGTAAGGCACAATATTAACCCGAAAGTATTTGTATTTATTTAATTATATCTGCGAACGAAGTGGAAGGTAATTGTAATTTTATTTGTAATTTACAACATTGTTGCAATCACTCTGATATAGCCGATTTTGGGAGACTTTTGTACCTAGTATTTGTATATTACAATTTAACGTTTTCAAATAAACTTTCTTATAACAGTACTGAAATAAAAAAAAAATTGGGTCTGCGTCGGACCAGACGGTGGAAGTTATACTTCTTTGGCCATCCAATGGTGTATAGATGTGAATTACTATTGATTTAATATATTTTTCTAAAAGCTAGTGGTAACTTAGTAGCCCTACTATTTTGTAGATGATAGCCTATTCTTTTATAAAAACACTAACCAACACTGAAGGCATATTTAAAATTAATATCCCATTTTTCCCTTCTTTGTTACATACGCTTATGAATACTATCGTTGCATCTGTTTGGTTGGTCACAGTTAGTCTGGAGACCATGATCAGTGCTCACTTACTACAACCAACAAAATTAATGAGCTCCCGAAGTTTCTGCATATCGTCGTGAATCACCCTGCATATAACATTTTTAATGACTGCCGAAAACCATGATCAGTGCTCACTTACTACACCCAACAAAATGTATATTGCGTTGTCATCGGTCCTTGATAAGTGTGCAAAGTTTCAAATCAATCCGACTTTTTGAAGGGGGTGAAAATCACGTCGTGTTCTGGGGACCATGATCAGTGCTCACTTATTACACCCAACAAAATTAATATTGCATTGTCATCGGTCATTGATAAGTGTGCAAAGTTTCAAATCAATCCGACTTTTTGAAGGGGGTGAAAATCTCGTCGTGTTCTGGGGACCATGATCAGTGCTCACTTACTACACCCAACAAAATTAATATTGCATTGTTATCGGTCCTTGATAAGTGTGCAAAGTTTCAAATCAATCTGACTTTTTGAAGGGGGTGAAAATCACGTCGTGTTCTGGGGACCATGATCAGTGCTCACTCGCTACACCCAACAAAATAATATTGCATTGCCATAGGTCCTTGATAAGTTTGCAAAGTTTCAAATCAATCCGACGTTTTGAAGTATAGTAAAGTATACGAATATACGAAGAAAGGTATAAAAAGGCACTTTCTGGATTTTACTCCTAACGCGTGACGCGATTTCTCGACCGACACCCCATTCCGATTACAACGGGCGCAAAGAAATATAACTTCAATTATATTACAACACATTTTCAGTATACATTACGACTGAGTCTTATATTATTAAAGCAATAAACACTTAATAAAAGTACAAAATAATCAACCAAATACAGTTCATTCGACGCAGGATTTGTCCGGCCGAATAAATGTAAATTTATGAGAATTAAACAATAAATTAACATCCGCGAGGAAGGTAGTTTTAACCATAACTTGTGACGTTGTAATATATTGGCCATTAGAGGAAAGGGATCGGCGCCTCCACCACAACAAATAATAACTCAACTCACAAAGGCAGAGGGACAGAGAGGGGCAGTCAACTCAGTCATTCTCCTGCTTCTAAATTTGCTCTTCTGTTCGATTTCTTAATTAGAATAATGTCAAGTTGGAACAGTGTGCGTTGATGAAAACAATTGCTGTAATTATTTGAAAGTTGGTAATGTTCTTCTGATAAGACTGGAATTAAGAGTACATTGGTAATGTTTATACAATGTTAGATTGAAATATAATGTCTAAACAAGAATTGTACATTTATTGTACACCAAAGTATTGTTCAATAGTATTTTTACTCGTAGAAGAGAGAAATAAAACCGAGAATTTATTTCATATAAAAAAAAAATAGGTTTTGTCCGGTCCTTTTGCCCAAAACCATAGCAAACTTAATGTAATATATTTACTAAGAAAAGAAATTAATAATAAAAAAATGGGTCTGCGTCGGACCAGACGGTGGAAGTTATACTTCTTTGGCCATTCGTATATTCGTATACTTTCCTACAATTTTTGAAAAAAAAAAAAAATTCCAGCCGAGGATCGAACCAGGGATTCTAGCGTGGAAGTCGAGTTAGTTAACCACTCACCCACTGAGACTCTTGAGGTATCTCTTGTAGAAAAAAAGTATAAAAAGGCACTTTCCGGATTTTACTCCTAACGCGTGACGCGGTTTCTCGACCGACACCTCATCCCGATTACAACGGGCGCAAAGAAGTATAACTTCAAAAAATAATAATAATTCTTCAAAAACTGAATCAGGTTAGTTCGCGAGTTTTCGACCGCTTGCTAACTTTTGGGGCAGTTTGTTTTGATATACACAATAAACATTTAGGAATCGGGTTGTTGAATGAAGTCGATTTATTCTTAAATATCTTGTTGGATATTTTACTATATAACCATAGTATGATTTTACGACACTTCCGTAACACAATTTCGTATGATCTGTTTACACATTTCAGTCAAATTTTGTTTCAAAACTTAGAACTATCGCCGAAATTCTGTGTTTATTTAATATCAGTTGATTTGTTCGTTGCCTATACATGTTTAAAATATGGGCTACAACTAAGAGCGACATATCTGTCTGACCTTTTTTAGTACCTTGGAGGCACATAGCTGAACACAACTGTACAGATATGGTATTGCTTGCTTGTTACCCTTGGAACTTATGTGGTTCGATCTTATTTGCTTAGGTTTGTTTTAGACTTCTTAGTAAAACTGGCATCAAGTGCAGAGGTTTTTAAAATATGATTCAATATCTAATTTTTATTTTAGGTGCTGTAACATGTAAAAGCTTTTTGACAATTCACTTGACCAAAGGATAATTCGACCACGCAGCTGAACCGCTGACGTGAGTTAAGCAAATTTCAAAAATTAAGTTTATAGGCCTATGTTTTAGGTTTTCAACCAACAAATTTGGGAAATGGGTCTATCCACGACGGTGCCGAATAGCTGCAAAATGGTTCGCACGCCATTCCGCATATTGGGAGTATCTTCAATACGAAAAGCATTGCGTGTTTCGCACGCCAACCCCCGTATTGGAAGTATCTTCAATACACAATGCATTGCGTGCTTCGCACGCCAACCCTACGGTAGAATACACCACATGGCTTTGAACCAGGTATTTATGTGGTAATTTACGTTTTGATTTATTTTAAGGGAACCAAGCGAGCTATAAGGTCGTGTAAAAAAACTAAATGTGCAGAATAACATCCTACATTCATATTTGTAGGAAAAACTCAAAAACAAATTCATTCTCGTAGAAAAATCTCAAAAAATAGTTACTTACGGTCAAAAAACGTGCTTCCGATTGTTGGATTTTGTTAGCTAACGAACTCGTCCGAGCGACGTACAACCAACATGTGTACCAAATTTCAACCAAATCGGACTTAAAATGCGGCCGCTAGAGCGCGAAAACATATATACATATAAACATACTCATATTTATATGATTTTTAATGACACCCCAAAATGTTTTCTGGGGACCATGATCGGTGCTCATTTGCTACTCCCGACCTTGGGTCTTACCATAAGGGCGACTGCAATAGCTCATTTTTCCTATGGAAATTCACTAATAACAATGCATAAGGTGAAATATTGATCTTTAAACTTTGTTTAAAACGGATAATAATTCTACTATGTATTTGGGTGGTCACATCTTAAGATCATTTAAAATGACAACAAAATCGGTAGATGAAAACCCGAAAAAACTGGAATTAAAACAGAAAAATGCTTTCTCCGAAACTTTTTAAAATTTCAATATATATTTACAACGGTACAGTTGTTACGAAGAGATGGAAACTGTTGGAGCGGAGGGGGCGAGGGGTTGCCATTACTATGCACCCCTTCATTTGCATTGATTCGTTGTGTTGCTCCCTATTATTGATGGGAAATGCACACACAAACTCCCAAGGGTGGAACGTATCAAAGGGTAAGTGAAAAGCATTGATATTAACCCGTACGAACCGGGATCTAATCACACTATCAAATATTATTGCCGATGTTTATTTCGCGTAACTGAAAAATAACAGTTTCCCAGTAACAACATCATCAATGCGGTATTAACAGCTGTTTCCATTGTAGACGGGTAAACAAACACGGGCCCGAGGCGGAATTCCTTGTTCGCACATCGCGCATTGCTACCTCTCTGGCGATGTTGTTCCTTGATTACTATCGATGATTATACGCCGCCGGTTCAAACATTAATTACTTTGTATTTCTGTTTTTGTACAACAAAAGCAATAGTTTCTCTTTTTATTTATTTGCACGTGTTTTAATTGATTTACAGTACTTTATTATGGCCATCTATTGACTACAAATGCGAATGGAAATATAGGATAATGGAATACTAATGGGAGCTTAATGCCAGAAGGGATTTTTTTGTCTCTTTTTTGTAATAGTTGTACTAAATACAAAAACAAAAATGTAAATTGTGTGCTTAAGACCACACGGGAGAAGTGTAAAATCTTTTAACACAACTTACTAAATGACGAAGCACAATGTTAATTTCAGAGGTATTATTACCAATTAAACTATAAATTGTGTTAACATTAACGGGTTAAGTCTATGGCCTAGGACAATCTGTTACACTTATATACACAACTCAAATATACTAAACTAGCAATGAGTTCGTGACCTAATCGACTAAGGCGTAAGTCTATGGTTATGGAATCTGCTGGTTCGAATCTGGACAAGACCAAAACTTTTTTCAAACTGACGGAATAGAACGTTTCATAAAATGCATGGGAAAATGTGTGACGAAAAAATCCGATTCACCACATGCAATAGCGCCTATAGAAGTTTACACTCCAAAAGGCACAACTAAAAATCATAGATAATATTTTTCTTTTAACAATATACTTAATTTGCGTTTAAAATGTATTAATGCAAATTTACAAAATACCCAAAGAAATTATTTTTTCATGGAATTTATTCTGTAAGGAGGAAATTTGCTGTGTATTGAAAGCTAGAACTACGTATCAGTAGGGAATTAAAATTGTATTAAGGTTGTATACATTGTTTAAATTGAGTGACATAGTCTACGCTTCATCGAAATGAGCTGAGCGGTGACTGCAAAAAGAGTAAGTCTAGGAAATAGTCATTTGACTATGTGTTGCTGGTTAGTATACTGAAATTATAAAAAATAAAACAAAAATTTAATTTGTATAGACGAATATTTAGACGTGAAGGATGTACATAAACTCCTTGTTAGCCTAACATCTATTAAATTTAGCATACAATAAATTTATTATGTAGATTACTGCATACAAATTATTATTAGTTTTTGATCGGAAACTAATTTCTATTTACTTTGAGTGTTATAATTTAGACCTTAGTTTGCAGTTTACACCGTGCCTCTCCGTCGGTACCATTACGGTCTGACGCGAACTTTTTTTTTGGAACAAGTGTAGGCTAGTGCTGCTAACCTTAGCTCAATACCGTTGTTTTAACGTTCTAAAATGATATTTAAATAATATAAATGCGCTGAAAAAACAAAGTTCAGTATTTAAAAGTAACATAAGAAAATCACGGCGTTTAATAGTGATGTTAGTTTCTTGCAAATTTTCCAAAAATATGAGTATTTATCAAGAAGTAGTAATCACACCTATAAAACAATTTTTAAAAAGGTTATATTACTGACTTTCTTGTAGTTTCGACCCCATAAATCCTACTAATCTTTATCGAAAATGAACAGCATTATTCTATTTACTAAGGTACTAAGCAAAGTAGTATTATTAAATGCAAGTGCAATGTATCCTTCATGAGGCAATAAATTAACTTGTTACTGATAAACCTGCACACTGCACGTGAAAGCGTTTATGTGTCAAATTATGTTTTGCTTTAAAAAAACACGCGAGCTGCGCAAAGCTATAATGTAGTCGTATAAAATTTAAACTGTCAAAGAACTTAAACGTGCCATAAATATTAAGTTTTCAACTGAGATTTATCTATGATTTCACAAGCTTTGCAGAGAATCAATTTCCTTGTTAGTAGGATATCGTCAAACCTGTATTAAGTTGAAAATATGATGAAAAACAGTTTACTGTAAAAGTTAACTTGGATAAAATATAGTTGAAGCTCTTACACGAAGTCGTAATGACTACAGATTGTTAACAATATCAGTTCAATTTAAATAGATAGCCCCCACTTGGGGCTTAACTTGGGCTCCTATAAATATAACAACGTTTGCACCGAGTTGTGGCAAGTAATAACGCCACCTTGGTGTTGATGAAATAATATGCACTGACTTCTGACGGCTTATCCACCATGGCACAGTGTTATATTATCATCTGTCAGAAGTCAGTGTAATATATATGGCATGACCTTTAAGATATGCAATTATCGTCGCAAGTACCACGGTTATATGTTTTTTCTGTACACTATAACAAAACATTACAAAGCTACATTAATGCAATGAGTAACTGGAAAAAAAGGTGGATAATAAAATTAAATGTACCAGTAGTAATTGACTTACAGATAATTCCTTGTGCTAACACAGCCAAGTACAGTACGATTTTTTTAACCGTGCCCTCGGCTCGGCTAGCGCTCGGTGGGCTAGCGGTGTAGCGGGGAGGGATTGTAAAGGCAGTTCCACAAACTTCGAATAAACAAAACTGATTGAATAATTATTCGAATAAAATTATTGAAATAAAAACTACTTGAATGAGTCATAGACTACTTGTCTCTTGTTCGAGTATTCGAATAATAATACTGTGCTGTGGTTAAGGTAAATGCCAGACACCAAGTAGGCCTACTTCCCCCCAGGCAGGAAGTTTTCCCCGGAATCTAACTCCAGACATCCGTACCGAGCAAACCGTAAGTCAAACGAAAAAATGTTTCAAATAAAATATTTAATTTGGACCTTTATCTAAAACTTTCTCGCGAACACTTTCTCTCTGACCAACAAACAAAAAACTTTCCAGCGGTGTGAAAATTTCATGTCATTATTAAAGTACATTGTTGTAATATTGATTTTTAAAATATGAAATAGGTTTTGTAATGGATTTTCTTTTACATCATACGAATCGTATGGTTCTTATCTGCGTATCCGTGAAAGTTTCATAATTTTACATCACTGCTAAGTGTATTAAATGTCAGTGTTATTGAAGCTCGGTTTTCGCTGTTTCACGCCGCTCGGCTCAGTTTTCGTGGAGAAAACTAGAGTAGACAAGAGCGATTTCTGACGTTATCATTCAGGTTAGTACAATTTGGCCGAGGGCACGGTTAAAAAAATCGTACTGTACCTCTAGGCCAGTTAAATAAGACCATTTTGGAGCCATTTCTAGAAATAAATGTTGGTAAGCTGGAAATCGTTTTGATCGCTTTATTTGACATCAAATTGAAGTATCCTAGGTTTGCACCACCCCCCGCTGCGAGCTTCAAAGGAGGGGTCCAAAAAACCCCAACATTTTCGGCCTTTTTTCAGTTTTTTGCTTTTTACTCCTAAAGTAAGCATCTTACAGAAAACTTTACTCTTTCATAAGTGAAAGAGCACTAAATTCTGCGTTGATTGGTTACTCACAAAGTTTAATTTGGCCGAGAAATATTGTCAAAATTAATGGTCAAAAAATTAAGATTTTTACCAACTTTGCTTAAAAAGTTACTATTAAGACTTTTAAACGTCCGTAACGTGGAATCGGCTGTTCTAAATGAAAAGAAGTACTGAATGAAAATTGTAGGACATTTAATTCTGCGTTCAGCAAATACCTAATATTTCAAATTCGATCAAGTCTACAAATAGAAAATTAAATTTTTCGATCTGCAGTTATACGCGTAGCAGTCAGCAAAAAAGTACCTTCCAGTCACAAATCTACTTCACACTAATTAAATTTAGAAATTGGTATTCTTAATTAAAAACTCATCAGAAACATTTATAATAATAACTTTTAATAAAATTTAAGAAAAAACTTTTTTTTAAGTTAATGATACATTTAAATGTTTGTGAATGAAATATCGAAACAAGAATGTTAAATATTTTAGATTTTTGGGCACTTCTTGTTATTTATAGACATAATTCACTGTATTTGCTAAAACTAAAAAAAATTATATACAATATACAATTAAGTGAAAAATAAAGATATTGATAAAGTTTTGTGAAGTGGAAGGTTCATAAAAAATATAGAGTCGACCGACATTGGTTCTTCTGTGGTATATGCGAAGGGTAAGTCGTTAAGAAGGGATCCCGTTATCTCCTATAGTACAATTCATTTAGAATGGCGAACGGGCTGTGCATGCGCAGGAAAGCCCGCCTCCCACCAACTTCAGTCTCAGTCAAATAGTAAAAAAAGGACAGTCAGTGTCAAATCTGCACAGACGTGCGTGGCTGTGTTGTATATGTGGTGTGTATAAAGCCAAACTTTGGGTTCAATATTTCCGTATGGTAACAATAATGAAATGCTTCATACATGCTGAAAGAGTAGGTGACTGGAACGGCTATCTACGAAGTGTACAGCAAATGTTGGTATTCTTTCACGCTAGTGGATATTTCCTGTATGCTAAATCGTGCCAACTGTATTTGCAGGACATGGCTGACCTTAAATCCAAACTTACTACTGAGGACTATAATAATAGTTTTGTGGTCAAAGGCTTTTTTACAGTACGAAGATCTGAAAAATCGTGGTCTGGTATATGGACAGACATGACCATTGAGCAAACTTTAATGCGATGTATCAAAAGTCAAGGTGGGTTGAGTGGTGGAAGAGGCATGACAGATAGCGTTCTCATGAAGTGGATTTCGTCTATGCCTGCAATAATGGAAGCGTCTCTGCAAATAGAACAATTTTGTGGCGTTACTTTCTCCACAACAGAGCAACACGTTGATGCCAGATTTTCTAGAATTCGACAAGATGAAACAGATGTCATGAAGTTTTTAGGCTGGTTTTCAGCACATAATACTTTTCCAGTTGGAGAAAGCATCATGTCAATCAGCACTGGAGTAGTAGTGGAACAAAATATTAATTGTCATCAAGCTTATGAGATTGGGATCCAATGTATGGAAAATATAATAGGCAGCAATTTCAAGGATGTGAAGTTTCAAAGGAAGAAACGAGTGCCACACCATAAGTGTGCTACTTCCAAAGTCAGGATTCATGACGAGGATATACCGGTCGGCTCTGATACTATTTTCAGACGCATCTAATTTTTCAAGAAGTCTGACGAAGATCTCAAGAAATACTTTGAATTTTAGCTGGTACCTTACCCACTTTCAATTTTTGATGACATAGGAATGCGAAAAACAATTAAATCTGTTTTTTATGACTTATTTGACCCTTTCACCAGTGAAGATGAGGAATTACACTGCTTGGACGACCCTGTGTATGTCATTGATGGTGGATTTCTTCTGCACCGAGTGGTATGGCAGAATAAAGAAAGGTTTTCACACATCCTAACGAGATATGTTGATTACGTTAAAAAATATTACGGCAAATCAGGCACCACCTTCGTCTTTGATGGGTATTCAGAAGACGCATCCATGAGGAGCACTAAAACAGCTGAGCGCCTTCGACGAAAATTTAAGTTGTCCGCATCCTACGTAGAATTCAAGTTCAAAATCAAATTCAAAGTCTGATTCAAATTCAAAGTCATATTCAAAAATTAAAGTCAAACTCGACTTTATTATTTTTTTTTTTTTGTAACAGAGGAACACATTACAGAAAAAGAATTAGAGGTTGGCAGTGAATATACCACAGAAGATAAAATGCCCGATGAATCTGTTTATGGGCCTTCTAAATGCCAAAAACTGTATTAATATCTTTATTTTTGACTTAATTGCATATTGTATATAATTATTATTAGTTTTAGCAAATACAGTGAATTATGTCTATAAATAACAAAAAGTGCCCAAAAATCTAAAATATTTAACATTCTTGTTTTGATATTTCATTCACAATAATTTAAATGTATCATTAACTTGAAAAAGTTTTTTCTTAAATTTTATTAAAAGTTATTATTATAAATGTTACTGATGAGTTTTTAATTAAGAATACCAATTTCTAAACTTAATTAGTGTGGAGTAGATTTGTGACTGGAAGGTACCTTTTTGCAGGCTGCTACGCGTACAACTGCAGATCGAAAAATTTAATTTTCTATTTGTAGACTTAATCGAATTTGAAATATTAGGTACTTGCTGAACGCAAAATTAAATGTCCTACAACTTTCATTCAGTACTTCTTTTCATTTAGAACAGCCGATTCCACGTTACGGACGTTTAAAAGTCTTAATAGTAACTTTTTAAGCAAAGTTGGTAAAAGTCATAATGTTTTGACCATTGATTTTGACAATATTTCTCGGCAAAATTAAACTTTGTGGGTAACTACTCAACGCAGAATTTAGTGCTCTTTAATTTATGAAAGAGTAAAATTTTCTGTAAGATGCTTACTTTAGGAGTTAAAAGCAAAACACTGAAAAAAGGCCGAAAATGTTGGGGGTTTTTGGACCCCTTCTTTGAAGCTCGCAGCGGGGGATGGTGCAAACCTAGGATACTTCAATTTGATGTCAAATAAAGCGATCAAAACGATTTCCAGCTTTCCAACATTTATTTCCACCTCCAGGTCTTATTTAACTGGGCTACTCGGAATGACAATAAATTGATATAGAAGGCGTAAAAAACCGATGAACTAAACATAAAACTCAGAAAAATGCACTTCGTGTTTTGGGGAGAAATTTGGTGCTATCCGTTCACCATAAGCTGCTGCTGCATCAGCAAGTGATAAAACCTGTTTGGACATATGGTGTAGAATCCTGGGGCTGTACCGAGAATACTAATTCTAATATTATACAAACATTTCAAGATAGAGTACTCGGGAACACAGTAAATTCTTCGTGGTACATGAGAAACGACTACTTGAAGATGGATTTCGTCAGATAAGTAGCTAACGATAACGCAGTAAAAAATGTTAATAAACGGCTTCAGACGCACTCCAACCGAGAGTCTGGAAGATTGAAATGCAACAAGTTGATTAAACAGAACAAGCTTAGATTATTTATTGTGAAGCTGGAAGTAGCTATGATCCACTAATTGTAATAATATAGGAAAATGAATATACGATGTATTATCAATTGTAATAAATAAAATTTTAAACAAACAAATAAATAAAAACTATTAGACAACGTTTTATCTAATGTTGTCAGAAGTCACTGTTCTTTGTGTGGATTGAACCATGTAAAGATGTTATGTAAACAATACCATGTGGTGCGTTTGTTCTTGTTAGATGCTTATAAATAATATGTTGTTACCCAGAAGAGATGGCATGTCGTATTAGGTTCAAATGAATAGTTAATAAAAAAAAGCTTAACTCTGACGTGTGAATCGAAAATATGAAGTTCGGGGTAGAAGACCGACGGACGTTGTTATCTAAGGCCCGGCAAACACTTGCTGCAAATGGACGCGGGACGCTGCGTCCATTTAAATTTGCGTCCACCTATGCTATCTGCGTCCCATCTGCGTCCCATCTGCGTCCCATCTGCGTCCCATCTGCGTCCTATTGGCGTCCCACGTTTGTAAGCCACATCAACTCTTTCATTTGCCACCAACCGAGATGGATCGTACACGTGCTCAAATATTAAAAAAGAAAGTTGTTTTTTCATACCTAGTGTACAAGTACGTAAATCGGGAAAGTACAATTAACAATAGGAAGTACTGGATCCATCCATACAACAGCGAGAGGTGCTTGAAGGGTGCTTTTAATGTATGTTTGATGGATCTCAGAGAAGATGATGACAAGTTTTTTTAATTATTTTCGAATGTAAATTCGATCTTTTGACGAATTGGCCGGTCGAATCAGCGACGCATTACAAGGAAAAGAAACCTACATGAGATCTCCCATACCTCCTTTGGAGATGCTGGAAGTGACATTGAGGTTTGTAAAATACTTTAACTTCAGATTAAGAACATATTTATTTATTTTCATTATTTTTAAAATTTACATTAGACCCATCAGTACTTTGCTATAACTCTATGTTAATTTTTAAATAAATAATGTTATATTTAAATGTACAATAATTAAAAGTAAGAAAAGTATAAAATGATTTAAGTTAAAAAGTTTAATGTTTAAAAAAAATTTGTTTAAAGTTTAAGTAAAAATTATAAAAAGTTTAAAGATCATGGAAATTAAAAAAAATATTTATCACTTGATCTTAATTATCTAAGTGCCTTGGCAAGACAATTTTATATAAATAAAATAAATAGATTTACATTATACAATAATTCAATAATTTATATTAAATAGTTGTTTATTTCTTTGCGCTTCTTGAGAGATAGAGCCATGGTAATCGGTTGCTGAGAAAAAACGTCATTATGTTTTATTTAAAGACAAGACGAAGTAAGACAGAAACTCATTTTTAATAATTGTAATTCAATATTTAAATCTATTATAAGCATTCAATTAAAAAGTAAAAAACCTAAACGTTTTGTTTTTCAATGTAATTGTTATTATAATAAATGTTGTAAAATACTGTACTTACTAATTGCATTTTTTTCTTGATCACGTTTTCCTCGAAAGTTATCAAAAAAGGTTTCGCCAATGCTCTCCCACGCCGACTGTTTTTTCAATCTATACCTATACTCTTCACTACTAACATCCCAAATAACTGGATGAATCTTTACCTGATCAATAAAAAGTTCTATGTCGATATTTTCGTCAGACATAGTATGGACGCAGATAGGACGCGGCTGCAAGTGTGTACTGCTCGATAGCAAGTTGGGTACTGCTAGGTATCGGGGGTAGGGAAAAGTGACGCGCGTCCCACAGAAACCTGCGTCCATCTCGATGGCTAACGGAATGGACGCTAGTTTTAGATAGGTATCGGCGTCCCGTGTGTAACGCACCATTAAATCCTATGTACTTCTTCCTATCCGATTAAAAGGGACGCAGCGTCCAGCGTCCATTTGCAGCAAGTGTGTACCGGGCCTAAGATGATATAATTGGATACAAGACAACCCCGCGGTAGAAGTGCAATTTAGAAAACGTTTAACGGCTTTTTCAGTGTACTTATTTGTTTACGGGTTTGAAACTATTTAAGTCCATATCAGATTTAGGACGTTAATAACAGTCTGTATACTCTATAAAATGTTTAAAAATAAATAACTTGTAAAGTTGAAATAAATAAATATTGAGCTTGACTTGTGAGAAGATATACTTGGTAGAATAAACTTTGAACATCTAAATTCTCACAACTGATACGTTTATTAACTGAAACGCGTTTCAACGACAAAGTCGCCATCTTCAGTAACGCACGAACTACAATAGTTCAATATTAACAGACCTATATAAGATACATATTTAGCTGCTTGAAATAGTTTTGAATGCACACTAAGAGTTACCGATCCCAACTTCTTGTATGAACATGAATAACCTTTCTATCTGTTTTGCAAAAAAAATATTTGAATGAAACAAATAAATCAGTAAAAATAAAACAATTAAGACTGCGTCCATTATTTTCAAATGTATAATAACGTCCTCCTGGTACATAATTGTAGGTTAAATTTATAAATGTTTCGTAAATAACAAAAATGTACAAATTTCATACTGCAAGAAAATATTCAAGTTGCTTTGAAATATCTCTGGTTTTAGTTTGGTTAGGAAGGTGATATAAATGTATATAGAAATTATTTGATTACTGCTATTTACAAAGCTAAATCCCAGGTTCCACATTACATAGACCGAAGAAGTATAAAACCTCTTTCCAACAATTCTTATACCTATGAACAACAACGTTCATAAAATTTTTTTGTGGAAATTCAGTTATTAGAAATAAAACTTTAGACTCTTTGAAAATCTGTGTACTATTGCTATGTGACTATCTAGGCCTAATTAATATTACGTTTCACCACAAGTAAGAACTAGTAATCCCTAAACTATAAAGGGAAAATACACTCTGTATAAGAAACTTAAATGAGCCTAAATAGATCAATCACAATATTATTATTTAATCTTGTGTTATCCACTTGCCTTATTACTCTAAGGAACACAAATTCAGGACGGTGAACAAAATTAACAAACAAAAATGTTAAAAAACCTAAAATATTACAAACAGTGTGACAACTAAAGCATCCACAAAAGAAAACGATTTCCAGAACGTGATCAATTCACAGTTAATTATGTTTTCGTTAGAAGACCTATTCAAACAGCTCACTTTCAATAATTACAGCACTTGTTTTCATCAACGCACATTGTTCCAACTTGACATTATTCTAATTAAGAAATCGAACAGAAGAGCAAATTTAGAAGCAGGAGAATGACTGAGTTGACTGCCCCTCTCTGTCCCTCTGCCTTTGTGAGTTGAGTTATTATTTGTTGTGGTGGAGGCGCCGATCCCTTTCCTCTAATGGCCAATATATTACAATGTCACAAGTTATGGTTAAAACTACCTTCCTCGCGGATGTTAATTTATTGTTTATTTCCCATTTATTCGGCGCAGACAAGTCTGTGCATCGTATTAACTGTATTTGGATGAGTCTGTTTAATTTTAATTCGTTAAGTATTATTTGATTTAATTCGTAAGTTTCGGTTCTATAAATAAATTTGGTTTTAATTTGAGTTTACTTCAGGACTGAAAGAAATTTATAAATTTTGTTTGAAATATTCTAAGATATATATTAGTTCATATTATTGAAATAATAATTGCCTTTTATTAGCAGTCCGATCCTTTTTAAATCAGGTAAACATATATTATTATAGACTCACCCTATTTTCTGGCAATATTCGAAATAATGATCGAGATATGAAATGCGTTTTTTCATAATGCACTCTTTCTGGACTGTTAAATTTACATAGATTTAGATATTTCACTTTACTGTATAAATAATTGAAATAATTAATTCTAAGTTAAATTATTTAATTTGATACTTTAATTAATTATCTTTTGATTTATTTCAACAGTTTGCACTGTATACACAAAGTTTCTCGTAATTTTATTAAATTCAGTACTGGTAAAGGGCCTATATCGAAAGCTGAACCTATATTTAAAGTATAATACATTAAATATGTTCTCAAGGAAAATGTAAGCTTTTAATATTTACTATAAACCCATTTAAAAAATAAATGATCAAAGTTGGTTGATTGGACTCACTATTTGTATTAATTTAAGTTTTTGTTGATGAGACGAAAAGTTTAAAAGCAGTATATAAAGAAATATTACATGTTAATGTGTAATAAATTTACGGCAAAAATCTTAAAAAAATATGTATATTATAAACCTGTAATCATATTTGCAGTTGCTTGTTCAACACCTTTCTCCGAACACTCATCCACCAGACAGCCACCGCCATCTTTAATATATTAAATGCACCACAAGAAATATTTACCGTCATAAGAATATTGTAATGTAAATAATTCCAAATGGGTGAAGAAATGTGTTATGGTTATAAACTAATAGAAGCGTGCTGCAATACTTTATTTTTTAATAATTTTGTAAAGGAAACCGTCATATAGACTTTTGTATTTGACTGTTTTAAAGTTTGAATTGGTGATTACACAGAAATCTGAAAACTTTTAAAAAACCGTAATAAATAATCACATGAGGTAGAAAAGCTTGCAGGTATTGTTATTTTCAACATTTTGTAGCTTACTATTTTGTTAATAATTAACCGTTTAACTGGTGGCTTTTACAAAAAGTTAATTTTTTCAATACATTTTCAGCCCTTTAAAGCTTTCATTTTAAAATAAAACCCCTCATTAGTTTAATCAAAGACGGATAGGTATGTTTTGTGTTAAGGCTTTGAGATCTATAACATGCACACGTTTTGCGCTTATCACAATTTGTTTTTTAATCAAGTAAGCTAGAACCAACACTTCTTGTTATTTATTAAAATTTATTTAACTAGTGTTATGAAATGCACGTTCGACATATCTACTGAAGGCAGTAAATCACCATGGTTACTGATAAACCATTCTCTGGTCACGTCAGACAGAGTACTTGAAAGCTTTTATGTGTCAAACAGCTTTTACAGATTCTGATCAAACAAAACACGCGAAGTCATAATATGCAATATTTTAATTGCGAAAGAAAATAATATGCCATAAAAATATTGTTAACAAAGATTTATTTACCTGGCAATTTCAAATGTAACCGTAACCATAAGATGTTTCATTATTTTGTATTATAAAAGTCTTTTAAATAATAGAAAATAAGGTTTACAAAATACCTAGAAACCCTATATTTGTTTTTCAAGCACTATCTCAAATTGTCTATCTCGATTTTCTGATATATTTTCGACAAAATGTATTAAATCTATATAAATAAATATGTAAATGTTCATTTGTTCAAAATCTTAAATCTCTGAAAGTTCTTCACCGATTGCTTTGAAATTTTTACAGAAAGTTTCATTTGAATACAAATATACTTTTTCAAATTTTTTTTAACGTCCTGCTGTTTTGTTTGCACTTTAAGGCTAAACATCCCCGAAAAAGTTGTGTTTTTGGCCCGATAGATGGCAGCACCTCTGAGGCAAATTTGTACTACGAATAATTTCCATAATTATTATCCGATTTTTGTTTTGTAAGTTATTTTGTAAATTATATGAATAAAACATTCACGCTATTGTGATGATTTTTTAAAAAATTTATTTATAAAAAAGTTTTATACAGATTTTTGTTTGCTGTAATATTTTGTTTAAATCGCAGGTAGTCATTTTGTAAATACAAATTTTAAACGAATTTTGCCGTTTTCAGATATTAAATCGGTCAAATGGTCGTATCGGAATCGTTTTTTAAAGATATTATCATTATTTCTCTCACGCTCCGGTTCCCTCCTCCCGCCGCGTAGCACATCACTCCCCCCCTCACCAGCCAGCCGCTCTGCCCGGCCCTGCAACTGTAGCGTTCGTCAACTCACTCACTACTCGCATTCATACTCTGGCCGGACAGACTTACTAGACTAGACTACTGATTACGACAGGTGTTTGTTATCTGTTAAAAAGTATTTTCTGTAAGTCGAAAAGAGACATCTAGAATAAATATAGAAAAATATACAGTAGTTCAAATTACAGGATTTATGAAAGTAGGCCTATATACAGGTTCTTTGGCCATACATTATTCAATAACACCAGGGTATGAATAATATTACCCTATAACGTTAGTTATTTGTTTCAAATAAAACTTATATTTTAATACATGAAAACGAGAAATAAATAAAAAATGAATAGTGCAAAATACCATGTATTACACGTGACAGTCATAAAATGGACTGTTTCAATAATACAATAAACCTTTTTTCAAGGATATACACATACGGTACATATTTTTATCTTTAATACTATTTGGCCATTAATGTTTCGCCATTGAACTCCGCAAGAGAAATGGTTGGTTCACGTATTGGCATACTGCTTAATCAATCAAAATGCTTAATTGCGAAATTTTCCTAAAGTAATAAGTTATTACCGTGGTCAGCATTCATTTTGCCAAAAAAAAACATTTTATTCTAAGCCTATTGCAGCAAACCTATACGTTCTCAGTCACTCTGAAAAAAAAGTAGGTATATTGATATGTTTAACAAAACCTTGAAACTTGTAGAAATGAAAGAAATGAAACTAGTATTTCAGGCATTCCACCTTAAAGTAAGCCTGAGGTGTAAAAAATAAAAATAAAACATAATATAATTCAATATGTTGCATGTCAAGGTGAAAAGTTCTACTTTAATAATATGTTCAACATTTTTTAGCAAATTTTGATATTTGTAATTACTTTAAGTTCTTTGTTCTGTGAGTATCAACAGCTATCCTCCGGAAATGTTTTATTCTGTGAACTTAGCAGCACTGCAATAAATATGAAACAGCTGATCTAGTGATTGAAGTTGCTACAGAAGATAGCTGAAAGACTTCTCTAACTATTAATGCCATAATTTAAGATAATATATTGTCTTTTCATTTGAAATTTGCCTTTAAACTTAAGTAATACGTGATGTGACACCCGCTACATTTTTTTTTACAAAAGTTAGTATTACAAAATATTACAAAATGAACAAACACCTTAGGAAAATACTTTTACTGTAAAAGTAAGAGGTTTTGTTTCCCTAATGTTTTGGTATTATTATTTTAATTTTAGTTTTATAATTTAATGAGTAATTCGCGTAACGGGTGTTACATAATTTAATGTAATGGGTGTTACAATTCAACACAACTCACAACCATTCAGTGTTTAGTATATGTATATTAATTTTAAGTAGAATTTAAATACATAGCCCTATTGAGAGTTTATTAATTTTGGTAGCAACACTTAAAAAGTTAAGACAGATATGTTATTTTAAATAAAATTTAACACGATAACACCTTCAAATTTCATACTGCGAATTTCCTATTTGTAATTCCAGAATGAATCTTTTAACATATTTACCAATGAATACTTAAATAAGTATTCATTGTATTTACTGGGCAATGAATGTTAGGCGTATCTAATTATTTTATTTATCTTTAAAGTTTTAATTCTATTACTATTACACCTCATACATTTTTTTCTCACGATAAAATGATGAGTGACGTTGTAAAGTGTCAGCAGCATTTGCAAAAAGCCAGAGAGTGAGATAAAAAAAGAAGAGAAGAGAACAATACACTAAAAGAAAAACAACTTTAAAAGATCCTAAGCAGAGTAAAAAAATGTAGGGAGAAAAATAAGAAGCGCAATTATCATCAATATCTCAGATTTCGCTGGGATATTAAATATCATATTCTGAGAGATGACAAATTTAAGAATATTTTTGGCAAATTACAATAACCTACAGTAGCCCAAAGGACTTTTTACAATTCTTTACGAGTTTCCACTAGCAGTTGATATTTTTGAAAAATGAATGCGCTTATGAAGTTCCAAATTGTTAATTCTAGAATTTGATTTAGCGATTATTTTGTTTTTATTTAAAGTTTTAGGCCTATAATATTAATTCTTGATAGGGGCATATATAAGACTGATTTTTAGTAAGTCTAATTTTCATAATAGGCCCTAAGGCATAGTATAAAACGTACTGAACTATATCCATGTAATGTATTAAGTACCGGTATTGTAACAATCCAAAATTTATTTAAATATATAGATAGGAAATTAATTAATTAATTAACAAAAAGATATTGAAGAAAAGATACGAATTTATATTGGTGAAATTTTTAGATGAAACTGTATCTTATTAAATGTTTGATTAATTTAACATTGAATACTACTGTCAATAAAAAAGTTTCATATATCTAGGCCTAAACGAATGTTAAATATTGAGAAGAATATAATTGGTAAGAATGTTCTAATTTATAACCTCATTTCAATTTTGTTATATTTTTTCTCCGATCTGCCAAGAACCGAAACTTTTATATTATAAATAAACTGATAATGCTTTTTTTATGTGTATAATAATTTATGTGTGGTCAATTGAACTTGGTGCTTCGATATAGACTTGTGCTCATTCTATCCACATTACCATTTATCATATAATAATTTTCATTCGTCCTTTGTTTATCCTAAAATCACTTCTTGTTTTGAATATTATTTTATTATATATA
This sequence comes from Philaenus spumarius, assembly GCA_018207615.1. NCBI lineage: Eukaryota > Metazoa > Arthropoda > Insecta > Hemiptera > Aphrophoridae > Philaenus > Philaenus spumarius. The sequence continues at coordinate 78,983 of JAGFPH010001598.1, read as the reverse complement.
TATTTCTTTTATGTTAAATTTTTTTCTTGGAAAAAGACGGCACCAAACCCCTCCCCGAAGTTAATTTATCTTTGTGTTCCATTCTATTTTTATAAAATTTTCCCAACTTTCATAATTTGTTTTAAATTTGTGTTACTTGTATTCACCAAATATTCTGAAATAAAATATAATTTGAGTTTTTATCAAAATATCATACCTTATGTTCTTAGAAAATATTAACAAATTAGTAGCAAGAAATAAAATAGTGAGTTATTACAGTATATATTTGTTAAATATAAGTTTTTTTATGAAATATAAGTTTTTATTTCTTATAGTGATCAAAGAAATCTCAATTATACTTCTTGTTGTTATTTGACACCTTATTATTATTACAGTATATAATATATGTTAAAAATCTTAATTTTAGCAACTGCGTAACACCCGTTACATTTTAATGTAACACCCGTTACACAAGATTTAATTTTATGTTTAAAAAAATTGAATGCCAATATCAATTTGAATTACAGTTCCATTACATACATTTACTGTGGAATAACTCATATTTTTTTCAAAATTTTACAGTTTTAAAATTCACAGAGTTTTAAGAACATTTACATGAAGTTCAACTTCACTACCGGTATCCATTTTCAGTAACACCCGTTACACTCCCTTTTTCTATATTTATATTCGTTAACATTTACTAAAAGTCATTATACATTCCCTCTTTACGAAGCGTTTATCAGGGTGTTATTTAAACAAGAATCTTATCCAGAAGAACCAAATTATGTTTTTATAATACTGTACTAATACTAACATCCGAGATTTAGCAGCGAGCAGAGCGAGAGGCAGTCTGCGCTTCTTCCTCTTCGTTGAAAGCCGAAGTTGCTTTTTAGATTTTGTTGTTCCTCGGCGATCCATTAAGAAAACAAATGTTAAACGAAATAACGTGCTCATCAATAATTACAAGACGACGCAATAGTACAACAAAGAAGAATCGCGGGAGATCACATGGAAACCGTCATCCAACTGTATACAAGCAACATCTGAGACGCGTGGTGGGGGGATAGATGGCGTGAGTGAGTCACAGCGGCACTGCACCTGCTTCGTGTCACTCTCGCGTTTGTTCTCTTTACTGTAAATGTTTAAACAACGATACCGACTAAACCAGCCAGGCGATTTTAAAAATTAAAAGTGTAAAATGAATTAAAAATTATTGTCTTCAAAATGACTACCTGCGATTTGCATTTTTCGTTTTGTAACACAATTATTTTATTATTATTTTTTAAACCAGCAACTTAATTAAAATTTAGCTTCTTTGGCGTGAATTCTAATCTTATTCCGTTCACAAATCAGTTTTGCAAATGAAGATCGGACGAAAATTCCACCAATAAACACAAATACAAAATGACTCCATTTTAGTGCTGCGCCGTGGTGGCAGAATTTGGAACTAATCCTGGGATGTTTAGCCTTAAGGCTAATGAAGACGGGACCTACAGTTTTACGTGGAATCCGAACCACAGCCAATGATGTCTGTTAAAAAACCGTTTAGAAAATTATTCGGGGTCAATGGGAATTGAACCCGGAACTTTTCCATTGAAGATTGATAAAGCTTTCACGCCTTAACAACCACGGCCATCGTGATCTTTTTCTTAAAAAAAAAAAAAAACACCATTGTTATACGTAAAAACATCACAAACTGTACTAAATATTATATGGCAAATGGAGCGCCATACTAAATAATAAATACAAAATATGTTTATTGTTGATACAGCAGTTAACTGTTTGCTCTAATATTTCTATTAACAGCTGATTTCAAACTTTGAAGCAATTATTTTTATTTCTATCTTTTAGGTTAGGTTTTCATTAAAGGGCAAAGGTCTTGGCGGTTCTTTTAACCTTTATTATAACTGCTGTTATAAACTATTGGAAATAATTTGATTTGTAGATTACTTACCATCTTAGCTTTGAGGTTATTATTAATCCTACACCTTTATTATAAAGAAAGTATAACATATGTGTGTAGAATGTACCAACGGAGTTGGCGTGCCGTGCATGCAAGGGTCTCCCTTAGTTTCTTAAGAAATGAGTTCGATTAAAAAATTTTCCTTAAATTAGGTACTCGTATTATGACTAAAATATATTTATCATTTACTTTGTTTAATTAATACTAGGGGCTCTGCCCCTGGACGCTTCGCTCGCAGTTGGAAAATTCGCTAAAGAATCTCGTTAATCTTTGGCTCGTTTGTACATTGGTTTGTAAAATTATGAAACCAGGCTTAAATATATTAACGGTAATTACAAGATTAATTATAACCTCAAATACATGCTTTAGAAACATGAGAAACTTTCATTACGATTTTAGTCCTAGTTCTACTATCTTCTGTCAACAAATGTTTTGAAACCAGGACTAAATATACAGTAGTAAACATAACCTCAATACTATGTTTCAGAAATGAGCCAGGCCTATATTACAAAATTGACTATTAGAATTTATCCATTTTTGCCAAGTTTACTTTTTTTATAAAATAAATTGTTAAATCAGGCCCAATTTATTCCAATTCCAACGTGCTAAAAAAGTATACATTAGCTTGTTTTTAACAGTAATTAAAAACTATCCAATAAACAGCTGATAAAACAGTATAAATTGGCTTGTTTATAAACATCTGTTTTGATCGCTTTATTTACTATTTCATTGTTATTTTGTAACCAACATGGCAACCCATAAATATGACCCTATGTTAAAATTTTTCAACTTTTAAATTAGATTTTCTCAAAAAAATGCGTTTTTACAAGAAATACAACTATATGGGTGTACTTAAAAATCAAAAGTATACCATAATACAAAATTTCTTTGAATTCGTTAGAGCCGTTTTCGAGATCCGCGACAGATACAAAGATAGATACAAAGATAGAAACAAAGATAGATACAAGAATTGCTCATTTAAAGTAATAGGATATATTTATCATTTACTTGTTTAATATAATGTATTTCGTACTAAGTAAATATATAATCAAAATTTTACTACACGAGAAATTTACGTATTTTAAAATTAATTATTTTATATTTCACTAAAATATTACAATTAGATTTGAAGCTAGGGATGTGATAAAGATCCATGGACAAATTTAAATCAGATTTAAAAGCAAATTAAATATACAAGTTTAATGTATTTGAAATTTACTAGACGATGTATACTATTTACATCATTAATTCCATTCATAAACTTTGAATTTGATTGAAAAACCAGACTGACAGAAAAGAAATATTATTTTACGATCTTAGAAACTATTATTTATATTGTTTTCCAAATAACAAACGAAAGAATTGTAAATTGAAAGAGTAACATCAAAGGTTTTAAATAATATGAGTTTAACCTAAGGAACCGATACATTGTTCACAAAAGAACCCCCAAAAAATCTGCATGCGAGTGGAAAAGAGTTTACACCGCCTGTATTATCCAAAGCCATTTTTCGAGGATAATATGCAGATTGTTCCGCGAAACTTCATCTCTTTTAGATAAAAAGTTATGCTGGCAGCGCACACGAGGGATCCCAACTTTGCTCCAGGTGGGATGGGCGTAGCATCAGTTTATAACTTGTTGGGTAGCTTAGCTTCTTCTTTAAACATGTTTCGCGCCTGGAGCCGATTATCAAATAACGACACATTGTTTCCACGGACCCGCATGCAGCCGATCGGTTTGATCAACTTTAGAAACTCAGTCGCAGTTGAAATTCTAATAAAACTTGGCGGATGAAATGTGTTTTCTTTGCAGGTTTTTCACTTAAACTCCTGTACAATGCGGTGCGAGTCTGCGTGCGATAAAACGAGTAAACTGTTGCAATTAAAGATAGAATTTAAAGTTCACTGGTAAACCATTGTAGTTAAACACAGGATTTAAAGTAGACGAATAATCTATTTTAA
>JAGFPH010001598.1:47238-60273 GCA_018207615.1 Philaenus spumarius | reverse complement strand
TTGTGTATTGAAGACAATCCCAATATGTGGAATGGCGTGCGAAGCACGCAATGCATTGTGTATTGAAGACAATCCCAATATGTGGAATGGCGTGCGAAGCACGCAATGCTTTGTGTTATTGAAGATACTCCCAATATGCGGAATGGCGTGCGAACCATTTTGCAGCTATTCAGCACCGCCGTGAATAGACCTATTTCCCAAATTGTTGGTCGAAACCCTAAAATATCGGTCTATAAACTTAATTTTGGAAATTTGCTCAACTCACGTCAGCGGTTCAGCTGCGTGGTCGAATTATTTTTAGATGATGTCACAGTTTTTAAGAACTAACTTGTTTATTCATTTTTCATGCTCCTATTCTGGCTGTCTATATGGACACAAAACCACTATACAGGCTGTCCAGCTTCGACTGTATATGAAACTTCACGGGCGTATTTGTCTGCTAAAAACAAGCAAATAATGCAATACAACATGTGCCCTATCTCTGTTCGTTTGCTGTCTGTCAGTCTGTGTGTGATTTTTACAAAATACTTAATATTTTTGAAAGTAGTAAAGATATTGAGCTTAAACTTTGTATACATATGTTTTGCTTAATCTTTTATCATTGTACCAAAAATTATAACATTATTTTAAATATTTTGAAAATGGCTGCTGTTTATAATTTTTAATGACACATATCTCAAAATCCGCTAACTTTACAAAAAAAATACAAGAGACAAAAAAGTTTACATATTTAATGGCAAACAAAATGATGTTTTTATTTTGCCTGTAGCTCAAAGGATAACGAAGATATTGTTAAAAAAGGGAAAATGTATTGCCTTAATCTTTATGTTTGTGTTAGATCCACTGATCCACACCACTTGTATTATACATTTTTCGTTTTCAGCCAATATCTCGGCTATCTTTAAACATATGGGGAAAATTTAAAACAAACATTGTGTTTGTCATTAAAAAAGTAAACTAGATAGTAATCTAGATAGTAGCAAACAAAGCTTCTGAAGATGGGGTATACCCGAAACGCGCCAAGCGAGAGAAAGACAAAGCTAAGAAAGGCGGATAAGCAAGAAGACAATAATGTTTCAAGCATCTTAACAATATCTTCGTTATCCTTTGAGCTACAGGCAAAATATAAACATCATTTTGTTTGCCATTAAATATGTAAACTTTTTTGTCTCTTGTAATATTTTTGTAAAGTTAGCGGATTTTCAGATATTTGACATTGAAAATTATAAACAGCCGCCATTTTGAAAATATTTAAAATAATGTTATAATTTTTCGTACAGTGATAAAAGATTACGCAAAAATATGTATACAAAATTTAAGCTCAATATCTTTCCTACTTCCAAAAATATTAAGTATTATGTAAAAATCACATACACACTGACGGACGGCAAACGAATAGAGATAGGACACATGTTGTATTGCATTATTTGCTTGTTTTTAGCAGACAAATACGCCCGTGAAGTTTCGGACAGTCGAAGCTGGATTTAATTTTCCATTGTTAATGGTGGTATATTTATAATTACTTCACGAACACGATGAAGTACAAACTTGTATTACTATTAACCTAGGGCGTGTAAAAACAAATAACACCGAAACTTGATTGTTTTCCTGCAAACAGCCCGACGGCTCTGATCAGTATCCTCTTTAAACATCGCAAACTGTTTGACCCGTTTAATTTGGACATCTATCCGATGTAACATCCGAACAATAGGTTCACTCGCGCGTCCGTTCAAATCAAATCGGTCAACACAACATACAAGAGAACTGCTCGGAACTACACTCATGGAAGTAGTATTAACACTGTTGCAGTGTACAATGAAACGTATTTGTAGAGGCATATCGAATCTTAGGGTGTAGGGTCAAGTATTGTTTGGCATTATTTAACATTTATTGTTGGTTGTGTTACCTAGTTTAAGATGGCGTTTAAAAATGTAGTTTAATATAGAGTATACTACAGTTGCAACGAACGTTTATGTAATTTAACGAAGGGTTGAAGTCATGTACTACAATAGTTGACTACCAACATCTACGGAAAATACTTTGTAGGAGTTAACAAATAGAAAATGTAATGCGTAACGAAAATAAACGGTACCAGATAACTGCTTTCTCCCAGTTGAAAATGTATACTTTAATAAATATTATTATTATTATTATTAGAACCATTCGATCGATTTCAAACAAATTTGCACCGAACATGTCAATTAGGCCTGTATAGATGCACGAAAAAAGGTTTTGAACATTTTTGAAAAACAATCCCTTTTTTAGACAAAAATCCCCAAAAATCAGTTATTATTACTATTATTATTACCTAAACGAGAATTTTTAGAAAGATGCGGTTTTTTCCATATGGTAGGGTACATTAAGGGCTACAAATAGGCCAAATTTTATCAAAATCGTTGGAGCCGTTTTTGAGAAATTTAGATTTTTCTCGTTTTTTGGCCTATTTATGGAGGGGGGTGGGGGTAAAACCCATCAAAAATCAAAAATTTGGAAAAATAAAAAAAAATCCTGGAGATATTCTAGTACTACGACTACATACCAAATTTCATCAAAATCGGACCGTTGGTATGGTCTCCAGCTCTGTACACATGTACACATCCTAAAAAGACACACAGACACACGGACAGACATCACCAAAAAAACCCCACTTTTTTCGGTTCAGGGAGCACCAAAACAAATAATTCCACTAAAAATATTTTTGGGTTCAGGGAGCACCAACACAGGTAATTCCACTAAAACATTTGTTGGGGTTCAGGGAGCACCAAAATAGATAATTCCACTAAAAATTCAAATTCGAAAATTTTGACGAAAACAATACTTTCTCCATATACTACGTATATGGGGGGGGGGGGGGGGGGCTAGAAAGAAAAAAGTGTTTTAATTGGTTGCATGGCAATGACAACTATAAAATACGAGTAACGAAAAGGCGTTATCAAATTGGTTGCTGTTGCAATTTATTAATGTAAATACATTCAAGAAACATGTGTTTTGGTTTATCTATTTAAATTTAACTGACCGTTCCGTCCGGCATAGTTCAGATATCGTCATTCAATAAATACATTCAATAAACTTAAAATGTTGGTTTAATTTTAAGTCTAGGCCTAACCTAAAATTATTGTGCGTATGTTGCCGTTAAGACAGGTAAAACAATCACAATAATTTTAAGTTAGGCCTAGACTGATGAAAACACATTTCATGTTTGTTGAATGTATTTACAATGAATGGACATTTAACTGCGTTTACAATCTGAGCTTTGGTGTTATAATTAATTCTACACCTTTAGTATAATAACATTAAACGTATGGCAACAGTAAATATTTGTATAAAAAACAAACTAATAATAAACGGCAATTGAAAGATTAAAATTATGTGTGTGTGTTCCCGCTCAAGCTGGTAAACGAATTGAAGAAAAGGCGTGATGAACTTCGTTCCAGATTATTGTCCCACGACCGCACACATTTAATTTTTCTGAAATGATCTGAACTTTTGTTTTCATGTTATTTGTAAATTTCATTCACTGCATAAACCTCATTTTATATCTGTATTGAGTTTGTAAAACTTGGGATTTGCGTATCGCTAATATATTTTTAGTTTACAATCCCCCAGGGACTTTTATTTTGCAATTACAGTTTTTTTCCGTGACGTCACACCAAAGTATTCTTAAAATATTTTACTATCACTTATTCATGTACGTAAATACATTTACTAGGATCATGTGTATTAGGATAGTGTACTAAGAGTTGGCCAACTAAACAACTTTTTATTTGTTGTAAATAAAACCTGTACATAAAAAATGGGCTTAATTTTTTTTTAAATTTGTTAGTTTTAAAGTAAAAATGGAGGGTTTTCCTAATTTAATATAATTGTGGTTTTTATTAAAGGCATGCAACTTTTCTTAAATGGCCATAATCTTGTGTTTTTTTTAATTTGTTAATTTTAAAGTAATAATGGAGTGGTTTCCTAATTTAATATAATTGTGGTTTTTATTAATGGCATGCAACTTTTCTTAAATGGCCATAATATTGTTTTTGTTTTTTTTAATTTGTTAATTTTAAAGTAATAATGGAGTGGTTTCCTAATTTAATATAATTGTGGTTTTTATTAATGGAATGTAACTTTCTTAAGGGGCCATAATCTTCTTGTGTTTTTTTCTTTGTTTTTTTTTTAATTTGTTAATTTTAAAGTAAAAATGGAGTGTTTTCCTAATTTAATATAATTGTGGTTTTTAATAATGGCATGTAACTTTTCTTAAGACCGCATAATCTTGCTTTTTTTAAAGAAAATATTATTTCACAGAAATTAATTTTTGTTTTTAATTCCAAAGTATATTTTCATATTTTGTTAAACAGATAATTTAATTTTCTTCAGATCAGTACTTGTCAGCCTAAGTAAGCACATGTCCTCTTAATTTCATTTGCGTTCTTCAAATGAATGTGTATTATCTGACTTTACGTAAATATTAATAAAGGCCCCATTAATGCTTTTCTTAAATAATGAAGCGAGAGTGCTTAAAGGTTGCTCTATTTGTTTGTGTAAATTTTCAATTTCATATTCCTATTTAGAAACACCTATTATAAATTATCATAAATTATGTATAGTCAGTTTCAGTTTATTTCGTTATAAAAGTTTAAATGTTTTTAATCTTGCATTTTTTAATGAATGGCAGGGCCTAAATTACTAGTAGGTCATGTGTAGAACGAAATTTGGCACAGCGCATAACATAATATCCCAACAATTAGTCTGTTACTAACGACAATTCTTCGCATAAACACTACATCCATTCTTCAATAACGTTCCACAATCTTGCTGAATATTACTAAACTTTATTGACTAAAACACATCCACCTCAAACACTAAATATTCCGCGCTAGTTCCTTGTACAACAAAACACATTTTCTAACTGAATTTTCCACAGTATTCTAAACAAAACTCTCTTTGTCTATGTACACGCTATAAAACAGAGCATGAAAAACTCGTTTGCCATTTGAGCTGGGTGTAAATGCAATCCGGCAGCCATGACAACTCATTCATTTCCACCGCGCTCGTAAAAATTCCAATCCAAATTGTGTCCCCATTGCTCGAATAAAGTTCTTTGTTATTTTATTTCAATATCATTAAACTAAGGACGTTAAATCCTTCTTTTTTTTTAACTACCCCAAATGCCGACGGACGGACGTTGTAGTTTTACGCGTTTAATCAATCAAAACATTGAGGTTTTATAAAGTATTAAAGCCCCTTCTATCTCCTTCTACCAAAACAGTTGTTCTGCGTTTAATGAAGTCTACAAACTGAACACATATGGATTGAATTAATAAACGAATTTTCAATCGAATTTGTCTTTGTTAAAAATTAGACATCAGTGGGTTTTCTCAACAAATCGTCAACTTAAAACTATACGTACTACGATTCAACTAAAACGTTTAATTTGTGACCAAATTGTACAGCACAGTGTACAATTTTTACTTTCTCACTATACTATAGTATAGAGTATAGAGAAAGTATAGTGATCGCAAAAAAAAATCGAAGTTGAGATTTTTGTGAAAATATCCGTTTTGGGACCTCTTAATCCAAAAAAGTGGTTTTTACAAAATGTCGGTCTGTATGTCTGTATGTATACAAAGCTAGAGCGAAAACTATTCGATCGATTTCAAACAAATTTGCACCAGACATGTCAAGTAGGCCTGTATAGATGCACGAAAAACGGCTTTGAAAATTTTTGAAAAACCACCCCCATATTGGCAAAAAAACCCAAAAAATCAGTTATTATTTTTTTATAAAAAAACGGCTCTAACGATTTTAGTAAAATTTGGCTTATTTGTAGCCTTTAATGTACCCTACCATACGCAAAAAACAGCATCTTTCTAAAAATCTCGTTTAGCTAATAATAATAATAACTTATTTTTTAGGTTTTATTGGCCATAAAGGGAGTTGTTTTTCAAAATTTGTCAAAACCTTTTTTCGTGCAACTATACAGGCCTAATTGACCTGTTTGGTGCAAATTTGTTCGAAATCGATCGAATAGTTTTATCTCTAGCTAATAATAATAATATTTATTAGTTGATCTCCTAGTTTAAAATCACCTCTCCTACCCTAAAGTGACAATAATGAAGTCACTGTGAATCTGTTTAATAATTTAAATACGTTTGTGAGAAAGTATGTGCCAGTTTCTGGTACCGTTTATTAGTTTATCTTTCAAACTTATTTTATTTGTGTTTGCTTAGTTCGGGTATTCTCCCAGTTAGAAATTTTTAATAAAGAAGGCTTACTGCGTTAAAAAAAAGCCTTCCCTCAAAAGTTACTTTCAGGTCCAAGCGATACCACGATGTAATTCACACTTAATTCACATCTAAAACATAAATGAAAATTATATTTTTACCTTTCTTACGAGTGAAACCCTTATTTGTGAAGTTGGTAAAGAAACATTTTTGGTCAGATAAAAAAGATAAAACTGGATTTTGTCAAATCGTACTAATTTAGCTGCGTTTTCTTCAATCAACCATTTTTATAAATCTCCTTTCCACTAGCTCGTGGGAACGGCGACTTCTGCCACAGTGACGTAGAAATATTTTCTCTTTATAACAGTGACTTTTTGGTAAACCAATAGCCAGTAACTCGGCTCGAACCTGCACAACCTAGCTGGAGGTTTTAATTGTACGCCTAGTAAATACTTTCCCGCCCACGTTAAGTCTAATATATTGTAATAAATCAGCAGTAGCTATACATACTGTTGCCCCATTTTGTATTATATCTATTTATACTGCGCCTATGTTTGCCGCAAAAAAACCCCTTTAAGAGCGGTAGAAGAAGCTACCTAGTCTCTAACCAATTTTTTGGATTGAAAAGTATAAATTAATGAACGACTAACTAAAATTTTGCTACATTAAATACGATAAAAAATGGTTATTCAAATACCACTAAAACGAAGATTTTATTGGTTTATTATTATTATTATTTGTTTACTTTTTACTTTCTCACTATACTATAGTATAGAGAAAGTATAGGGATCGCAAAAAAAATCGATGTTGAGATATTTGTGGAAATATCCGTTTTGGGACCCCCTGAGTCCAAAAAAGTGGTTTTTACAAAATGACTGTCTGTATAACTATATGTATGTACGTATGTATGTATACAAAGCTAGAGCGAAAACTATTCTATCGATTTACTAACACATTTAGAAAAACTCAGATTTGGCTTCGATGAAAAAATAATCAAATCTACATAGCAATAATAACAGGTAAAACAACCTGATAACAATAGTAATACTATAATAAAACTATAAATACAGCAAAAAATATAATAAATATGATTTCTATTTTAAGCTCGTTAACGATAATAATTTGTATTATTTGTATATTTTTTCTTAAATATTTAAATGTAAATGTTTTTTAACGTATGTTGTGTTAAGTACTTTCCCCTTATATGTACTACACTGTTTGCGTTTGCTTCGTTTAAATATGAAAGTTAGTTAAATATTACAACATTGTTGATTATATTTCAATACGTAATTGTTTCAAACATTTACTGACTTGCGACCGTTCTAGACCCAACATAACCGTTCAAATATGCATAGCCTCCCTTAATGTGTTAATAACATTGGCTTTAAATAGTTCCTGAGGTAACGCTTGCCCCAGTCTTACATAAAGCCGCATTGATAGTTTCCCTCAGTTATTTCCCTCGCGATCCCTCCGTGTCACACTGCGGGAGTAATTTATCCCTACAATTTTCAGAGTTTTACAACTTTTCTTAAGTTCAGCGATCATAAACCAACTTTTCTTCATATCTTCCAGTTTTCTCAGTTTTTTTTTATGCTATAGTAATTCGTAAGTTGGGGCGGAATTACTGCAAAGTTTCTGGTGTAAACTCGTATTTCCACGTATTAAATTTTAATATTTTGAGTAATAAAATAAAATTTCATTTTTATATTTTTTATGGTTTCAATCGATTGTACGATACTTTTGTATAGTCGGATAAAGGTATCAAAGTGAAATTTTAAATATTAACAAAACTGTTAACTCATATACATTTTAATACGAAGAACTAAGAAAACATTTTACTCTTAATTGAGCTGATGTTACGACTCATACCTGACTCATACGACGTACTTAATCAAATTAGAATTATTATTTTTTAGTTTTAAGATATTTCTGAAACCTTCTGGAACCCATTTCTGATCTACTATAGAAAGCACTGCATCCAACTGAGAGATGAAAAAAATGAGTAATCGAGGTATTCTTTCAGTTAACAGAAACGTTTTACAGTATTTCTGTTACGGTTATTGTTTTTGGTTAGATGGTTAACTTGTTATTGATGGTTAAATATATAAAGTTTTATTTAGGAAAGTGAATCCTTATAGAAACTTAATGCGTGAGTTGAACTCGCACTTCTCTTTAATACCATATCAGTATCCCCCCCCCCCCCATTTAAAATTTATGTAGATAACATTTTAATAGCAAAAATATTCATCAAAAAATGTTCTTACTTATTAACCTCAATACGTTTAAATCAGAAACTGCGTTTAAATTCGCCTCAAATGTAATAAAATTAGGTACGTACAAAATAACGACAGAAATAAATCTGAAGAAATTATAATTCTTAAATGTAAATTTTTTGGACGAATTTAGCACTCAGAATTAAAAATAATAGTTACTTATATATAATTTCTTGAATGTAATAATACCTTTATTATTTTAGATGAATTTAGCACTCAGAATGAAAATAATTTAGTAATTTCTATACAAATTCTTGAATGTAATAATACCTTTTATTTTTATACGAATTTTGCACTCAAGAATTAAAATAATTTAATAACTTTTATATTAATTTTTTTTAATATTACAAAGATCACTCACTAAAATAATTACCATTTATTTATATTACAGAGCATTTATGTGAATGAAATTTACACTTTTAAGTGATTATTTGAAACGATTGTAATGCTAATATCAATACATTAAATAAATTTACATAAAGTGTTCCCCATATATTTGCTGGAAAGAGAAAGATTGCTGGAGAAAGAGGTTACACAACATAGTTGGGAATGTTTGATGGAGCACAGCGGCCCCTCACCGAAAGAACGATGACTCTAAGCAACTTTCAGGTATTATCTAAGCAACATCAGAAGAGATGGGATAAGAAGACGGAAGGAAGTCGGGCAGACCGTCACATTCCCAACCTGAAAAACTGGAATCAGAGAGAGCATGGGGACGCTAACTTTGTCCTCGCTCGGCACGGCACGGATATTTTAAAAGCCTCCTTTCAAGATAGCTCAAGTAAAACCGCCAAACTGTAAGATGTGTGAAGCGCAAAGTGGCGATGCCGAGCCCACCATCTTGAAACGCGGCAGAGGGACTTGGAACGATGGAGACTGATTTGCCTCAAGAGGGTCGTGACGGCGAACAACATAAACGAAGTAGGCCTAATGCAGGTGAATGAATCCAACTGGGAAGCCATCCCCAATTTGTGAGCGCTGTGCTAACAAGCAAGAAGGACGAAAATGGCCCGGAAGAATAAAGTAAAAACTTTAAGAAATAACAATAGACAATAAATAATCCAGTCAAGAAGAGCGTTGGCTTAAAGTCGTGCACAGGAACTACGGAGGAAGAGGAGGGGATATTCAGTATTAGTCATATTCGTGGCCCAGGGATGCGCCCCTTAAGGGGTTCTTTAAAAAAGTATTGGATGGCAAAACAAACAAGAGCCTGACAAATACTATAAATTTAATTTTTTAAATCGGATGAAAACTTACACTTTATAAATACTGAGTTTAAATGGGTTTTCGTTTGAAAAGTGTATTATTGAAGAAGAAATAAACGCATGGTTAAACCATTAATTAACGATTGCCATAAATTGTGATATTTATAACAGTATGTTAAAAAGGCGTAATACTTTCAATAAATAAATAAAATAATAATATACCCCTTGTAAAAATTATTCTTATAAGAACGTTACTGACTTACAAAGTATTTTCAATTATCTATATATAAAATATAAAAGCCAAATACCACTCACCCACTGATTCATCACGATTTCTCAAAAACTACTGAACGGATTGGAACGAAATTTGGTATGTAGCTTCCTCTAGGGCCAAAGGTGCCAGCTAAAAAAGATTTTCAAAAATTCGAAATTTTAGGAGGGGTTTGGAGATTTCAAAGTTAATAAATCACGATTTCTCTAAAACTACCGAACGGATTGGAATGAAATTTGGTATGCAGCTTCCTCTAGGGACATATGAGCTCGCTAAGAAAGGGTTTCAAAAAATTCAAAATTTTAGAAGGGTTTGGGGTGGTCAAAGTTTCTAAAACAAACCACCAAGCGGATTGGAATGAAATTTGGTATGTAGCTTCCTCTAGGTACAAAGGTGTTCGCTAAGAAAGGTTTTCAAAAAATTAAAAATTTTATGGGGTTTGGGGGGGGGTCAGAGTTACTAAAAAAAACCACCAAACGGATTGGAATGAAATTTGGTATGTAGCTTCTCTAGGGCCCTAGGTGCTCACTAAGAAAAATTTTCAAGAAATTTTAGGGGGTTTGGGGGTTTTAAAGTTACTAAAAAAAACCATCGAACGGATTAGAATGAAATTTGGTATGTACCTTCCTCTAGGGCCCTAGGTACTCGCTAAGAGAGGGTTTTTTTTTAAATTTCGAAATTTTAAGGGGATTTGGGGGGTCAAAGTTACTAAAAATCCCCATATGTAAGCAACGCATAGTATAACATATTTATTGATATATATTTTTTGTTAATATACATTTAACTTTGATTTGTCTATTCGTGCAAAGCCGGATCGGCCAGCTAGATTCTTATAAAAACTGGCGTTTTGTTTGTAAATTAGTTACATGTACTTATCTATAACTTTTAAAAGTAATACTTACTGATTAATAATTAACGCTATTGTTTGTTTCCTAATCATTCCGAACATATTTGAGAAATCTAGTACAACTCGTGATTACCGTTTATTAACACGAAATCTAATTACAATTAAAGTTAGACGTTATAATTAAGTTACAATACTCATTGTAGTAGGTATTGTTTAACCCATGTGGTTAACCAGTGACGTCAGGTTTTGGTTGCGGATTGGACGACCTTTCATTAGCTATCGTTGGAAGGGAGGAAGAGAGAGCGAGAGTATGTCTAATTATCAAACCTGCATTTAACCTTTTCTCTAAAAAAGAGGGCGCGGTCAGAATCAATGTTCTGCCGGCATAATTAGAATTGCCTACATAATTGATTAGACTTTGGCTCGAGTCCCGTTTTATTTGAAACCATTTTCTGTCGATATTTACACATTGTTTCAAAAACTTGTAACTTTAGATATGAAATGTAGTTAACTTTGTTGAACAGGTTGGGTTGACTATTTTATCAAAGGATAAACAATATAGTTTTGTTTTAATTTAAGAAACATGATGGAATGTTTCTAAGATATCAAAATGATTTATAATATCCTAGCATACAGGCCTACATTTAAAAAATTAAATTACAAAAGAAATATATCCACTAAAATTTTAATAATTGATATGTTAGATTTGTTTTTTATTAAGAGAAAACATAAATACTTAAGGCTCTTCTTTACCTTGAAGAAAACCCCCGAGTGTACAGTATGATTTTACTAAAAAGCCCAGACTCAAGCCGCAAAATCGTTGAAACATAAGTTAATAATCTGGGAAACTACTTTAATTTATAAAATAGGCTTTATATTTTTTACGTGTTAACTTAAAATATGGAAATAGCTTAAAACTCCCAAAAAATGCATTAAAAATAATCAATTTTTACTCAGATAAACTGCTGATTAAAATGAGTTGCCGTCGATATCTTTCAATTATCAGATATAAGACAAAAGCACACAGCCTTTAAGAACAATTCAAGATGTTTCACAAATTTTTAGGTTGGAAAACGGCGTCCGAAACACTGCATATTTTTGCTGTTTTACGCAAGGTATAGAAGACCCTTAACTAAAAAAAAAAACATGTTTTAACACTTTTTAATAGCTTGATTGAGCTTTTAATAATTACAATATAAATTATTAAAATCTAATAAGATTTGTCCTAGATAGTACAATGTTTCAGTTAAAAAAACAAAAACATAAACATTCTTTTAACGTTAATTTCAACCGAACAGTTATCATTCGGAAACTTGTTGTTCTATTATTCAGACACTTTGTGTCAGCGTAAAATCGGATTCGATAAAATGGAGTTATAAATTATATATATTTTGAAATTTGTAAAAACTGATGAAAGTTTATAATTAAAATTTTTATTTTGTATCATTTCTATGTGTTGTACTTTTGCATAACAAAAGTTTAACAAAATACTAATTAATGAAAGAAAAATTTTCGAATGTTTTTGAGAAGTAAAACATTTAAAAAAAACCATATATAGGCTAATGCAGCTATCACGTACACTGTACTCATAAGTTGATAGGAATAATGGTTACTGAGAAAAATACCTCGATTATTAGATATTATATATTAATTGTTACTGAGAAAAATACCTCGATTATTAGATATTATATATTAGATAAAATGAGATGACGAACTCAACAATGAATTTCAAAAACTGTGTATTTGACATAAAAATGTATACAATAATTATTAAGTGTTCAAGGTACCAGATTTATTTGCATATATTAACTAATAGTATCTATATATATATATAATTCCGTAAGCCCAAAATTGCAAATGAAATTGGGAGTGAAGAAAGGTAGAAAGCTGGGAGAGGTCTCATTTTAGAGGTCTGGCTGGGCATGAAGCTTTGGGGGAAAATATTCATTTTTGTTAATTGTGTCACGAAAATTTGTTACGGAATAAAATAATTACTATTTAAACAGCATGGGGATATGTAGGTCTAAATCAGGTGATTTTAGTGTTCAAAACAGGTGATTGTAATAATTCCCATTTAAATAGCTTGGTAATATACAGGTGTAAATCAAGTGATTTTAGTGTTAAAAACAGGTGATTGTATAAAATAATTCCCATTTAAATAGCTTGGTAATATATAGGTGTAAATCAAGTGATTTTAGTGTTAAAAACAGGTGATTGTATATAA
>JAGFPH010001598.1:31302-47228 GCA_018207615.1 Philaenus spumarius | reverse complement strand
TCAAGTGATTTTAGTGTTAAAAACAGGTGATTGTATATAAATTGGAAAATTCAGCTATCATAACAACACCTGAATGTGTATTTTTGTGATGTGTTTTGTTACTGTAGCTGTGTTTTTGTTTCAAACTGAGAATTAAAATCAAAACTTAGGTTATATGATTAAATACATTATAAAATTATTTCAACTGGACTTTTTTACTGTAATGAATAACGCTGGAAGACCACCTCGGAAAGGTAGGCCATCACGAAGAGGTATTGCTCCTAGAAATATATCCTATATATAGGAGCTATTGCTCCTACCAGCCACTAGTACATTAATAAATGCGTAATATATTTAGTGTACTTATTGATAAAAGATTGGTCAACATATTAATAGACCTATAGAGCGTTTGCTAAATTAGTAAAATACAATAAAATTTAACAAATCAACATACGTCAATAAATATATCTAAAAAGGTTTTTGATACATCATAAATACATCATAATATACAAAGTTTTTTTATAACTTAAAGTAACAAAATCATTGAACCGATTTTAAAAGTCTCGTCACATTCACGTGTTTTGGGAAAAACATTTAATCTCATTTATTTTCCTAAATTCTTGCCCCCTTTCCCCAATTGTGTATATACGGTTTCCTCGTGATGTATCTCCTTGCAATTACACGTAACACGATAAAGAAATAACGTCTCCCTAAACTAGTTCAAGGGATGCTATTACTAATGAAACAACCCTTAGCATCATGGCCTGCCTATAAATTACGTCCTACCTTTAGATTAATCAGTAGACGGCAATTAAAAATGTTAATTACACAGGTTCTGCTTTTTGGCGGAGTTCGTTAGGGGCCTCACATTAAGGGGGGGGGGGGGGGTAATTACAAGTCTTTCCTTTCTTTGCCTTCCAACTTGTTTTATTAAAGACTATTCCTAGACAGAAGAGTTAAGTATCTAGAGTAGAAGAAATAAATACAGGCTTTGATCCTTGGGTAATCCTTTAAACGGAGGGCTTAATGCACATTTTTGTGTGAGTTAGCTAAGTAAGTGAAGCCCTGTTTTAAAACATTGTCCTTGTTGGAGCTGGGTTTGTTTGTGCGTTATTTTAGTTTTATAGATCTATCGTAAGTAGGTTATGGATCAAACTTTTGGGTAAAATCAAATTTTAAAATCAAGGTTTCAATCAAAGTAATTTGTGCAGAGTTATTGCAAGATGCTTTTAATGGGATGCATTTTTTTAGGTTATGAAAGGACGATGCAAAAGCAACTGCTATGTAACTTTCTTGTATACCAGGTGTCTTAAAAGTCCCTCCCCTTAACTTGTGTGTTTGTTCAAACAAACAAATATCCTTTAGGAAACGATACTAACTTAGCCCAAAGTATCTTTTAAAGCAATCGGAAATTTTGAGCGTCCCCTAAAAATGGGCGGTTTTGGGGGCAACTCAAAATTTTTAATGGGAAGTTAGTCGTGTGATACCTCATTTTAAATGTATATTTAAGACTAGGAAAATGGCATAAAGAAAATAAAAATCAGACCACCCAAAACAAAATGGCGGCCCTAAACGTGTTGAAATAAATCGACATAAAGTTGTTAATATCTCGAAAAGGAAGAGTTTTTAGAAACAAAATTTAAGAAACGAAACGTGTTTATTTGGAAGTGCTTGACCTAAAAAAATTGCTTTCAAATCGATTTCGTAAATTTTTTTAATAAAATTTTCTAAGATGTTGGAGTCGACTTCAAATTTACGAAATCGATTTGGAAGCAATATTTAAGGTCAAGCACTTTGAAATACAAATTTTGTGTCTCTTGAATGGTTTTTCTAAAAACTCTTCCTTTTCGAGATATTAGCAACTTTATGTCGATTTATTTCAACACGTTTGGGGCCGCCATTTTGTTTTGGGTGGTCCGATTTTTATTTTATTTATGTCATTTTCGTAGTCTTAAATATACCTTTAAAATGAGGTATCACATGACCATACTTCCCATTTAAAAATTTTGAGTTGCCCCCAAAATCCCCCATTTTTAGGGGACACTCAAAATTTCCGATTGCTTCAAAAGATACTTAGGGCTAAGTTAGTATCGTTCCCTAAAGGATATTTGTTTGTTTTAACAAACACAAAAGTTAAAGGGGGGGGGAGAGACTTTTAAGACACCTAGTATAAATTTTATGTTGTAAACATAATTCATTATCCATCCTTTACTTCTTTTAAAATATGGTGTTAACCAGGCAAGTAACTGTTATTGTAAATTTTAGTAGCCAGTTTTTTTTAGGTTTTATACAAAAAGGCAAACAAATTACATTTATTTGCGGGCCTTTGGTGTGAGTCTGTTTGTAAGATAATGTCGATTAAATCAGAAAATTTAATGATATTTACAATAAATGTAAGATTTTCATAAAACTTGCTTGTCGTACCAAGACGAAAGTGAAAAGGGAAATTTTATGCGAGAAACATTATTTAGATCGTTATAATATGGATGATACTTGTGCAAGATTTAAAAAATGTACGTAAACAAATAATGTAATGGTACATTTGACAAAAAAGAAGAAAACCAATATGTTCGAGTACTGTGCCTCTAAATAAGTAATAAACGAGAATTTTTTTAAAATTAAAACAAAAAACAACCATTATTTAAATTTAGATTAACTGTAGTTGTTTTGTTTCGGGTCAGTGATAATGGATGGGAAATCATGTTTTTAACATCCTTTATGTAAAATGCAGTGTAAATATTAAATTAACCGGAAATTAGAAGAACAATGTATGCATTACAAATCGACCAATACATTAATAGCTGGGCGGTGGAGTACGTTTTCCGGATTGCTAGTAGCATGCATGTAATTGTGTCCGGCCCGTAGTCTCAATGATTGATTAATACGGTGGAAGCCTATACACCAGGGGAGCTCTATCCTCCGATCCCATAATTTCCATCGGGAATTCCTTTGAAGCCGGCACAGACACCTCCAATCCCACTCTCGTACGACAAGTTTGTAAGTTGCTCCTTTTTTTGCACAACTGAATCACCGAGACTTTGTTTCAATTTTCGTAATTCCGTTGTCTCATTAGGTGAAACATTTCTTTACCCGGTTTAGATAGTAATTGTAGGTGAGCATTTTATTTTCTCGACAAATAGAATAGTCTAAATCCTATTACTTTAAACGAGCTATTCTTGTATCTATCTTTGTATCTGTCGCGGATCTCGAAAACGGCTCTAACGATTTTGATGAAAATTTGACATCAGGAATTGAATGCGCTAGGTCTTATGTCTTCAAAAACGAGCAAAAAGTCTGAAAAATGAGCATAAAATTTAAAATCTAAACTTCTTTTTATTATACCAACTTTCAAGTCGCTTAGAAGGCGAATAGGTACAGCATCTTTACGGTACAGTAGCAGAAAACCAAAACTCTTTAATTTTACTAATTGATAACATTTTAAAAGTTTAAACTTTACTTATTTCTGTAAAGGATATTACCAACTGTGGTTTACAGGAATAACTATTCACAAATAAACCAAAAGAATAAGCGTTATATTATAGTATAACAATTATATACAAAAAATCATATATGAGGTTAATAATAACGTATCATCAGTTTATATACTCAATAAACATTTCTTACATAAGTTATTCATTGGTATAGATGTTCAGTGGCAGGAGCTGATGGCTCCCAAACACCATAAAGTATGTGAGTACTACACAGTACAAAAAATGCAGGATTAGTTATGTAACTAGAGATAGTTTTTCTGAGTAAACATGTTTTTTATCATTACTAAAACCCTGACAAACAGACCGTATTCCTGTAAGGCTAGACTTTTTCCTCTTGATTTATAACCCCCCCCCCCCCCCAAAAACTAAACGATTTCTGAACTCCATAATGTAAAAAACAAAAAGATTGTACACTTTTACTTATGTTTTAAGTTAATGCAACATTTGTTGAACGTTAATAAATTAATGCTACGATAGAGCTCAACCACCCAGGTAAGGTTTTCGGGTATTTACCAAAGAGATAAGGCCGTCTTCAGGGAACATTAGATATAATGTGCCTTAGTCCTTCATGTTTTGCAAGATAAACTTGTCCCTTAGGAAGGCAGTGGATATTGATTAACGTTTAATATAACACGAATAATTACTAGCCGTCGTAACGTATCGAGGAGGCAGTGTAAACCTACTTTATACTGACATTTTATCTTTTAAAACTACCTTCGTGATATTTGCTAAACTATTAATGTAACTGCTGTAGTGATCAAAGTTCTTCTTTTGTTTAAAACTGTATATATAAAATTTAAGAGTAGTGAAACAACTGTCTTAGATTTATATATCTGACATTAAAACAGCAAGAGATTTAATATAAAATGGTTTTCCTAATCTTAGAAAAAACGTTCACTACTTATACCAAACATTAGAATAATTTATAATAAAACTAATAATTTTTGTCTTTTAACACTTTATTTGTTAGAACTTTTAATATTTTTATTATTAGGCCTATGCATCTTAACAACAATACACATGTTTCATAAGATTCAATATGTTTTAGGGTTTCAACTATTTGAAGAATTGAGATCATTGTCTGAGAGCTGAACAATTTCCCCAATATTATCCTCCGCAATATAAGAGTGAACGGGAGTGTCAGGAATAGAAGAGTTTAGAGGAATTAGAAAATCAAATTGATAAGCCCAACTGATGCACCAGTGCCTTGTGGTCAGTGAGTAGGAAAGTGAAAGTGAGGGAGGGGCAAGGCACAGTTATTTGTGTCAGGTTTATTGTTTCAAGGCTATATACATTTTAAGTAATCGTGATCAGTCAGTAGGCAACAAAATAAAAAAATCCAATTTACCAATATTTTAAACCCTTCAAAAAAATTTCGTAAGTATACATTGTTTGAGATTTCACCATGTTTAGTTAAATCGTTCATTAAATATGATGATAAATATATAGATGGGACAGCAAAATATATAGATACATGCCCCCATCGGGATTTGCATGGATCGGTAGTGTAATCAAAGTATATTAACCAAAAAAATATATCAATAAATGTATTATACTATGTATTTTTATGGGGATTTTTAGTAAGTTTGACCCCCCAAACCCCCTAAAATTTCGAATGTTTTGAAACCCTTTTTTAGCGAGCACCTATGGCCCTAGAGGAAGTTACATATCCAATGTCATTCCAATCCGTTTGGTAGTTTTGGAGAGATCGTTATTTAGTAAGTTTGACCCCCCCCCCCCCCCAACCCCCCTAAGATTTAGAATTTTTTTAAACCCTTTCTTCTTAGTGAGCACTTATTTCCCTAGAGGAAGTTGCATACCAAATTTTGTTCCTATCCGTTTGGTAGTTTTGGAGATTTCGTGATGAGTCAGTGAGTATTTGGCTTTTATATATATAGATAGATATATATGTTATTTTTATTAGATAATATTATATGTTAGTTATATGATATATCTGCTACATATTTAGGGTGGGGTCTGATATATATGTTATTTTTATTAGATAATATTATATGTTAGTTACATAATATATCTGCTATATATTTAGGGTGGGGTATGATATATATGTTATTTTCTGTTAAATAACTGCTATATATCCGCATATAACAGAATCTGGTACGTTACGCGTACCATTCTCATGCAAAATTTAAAAAACATGAGGGATTGTTTCTATGATATCAAAATGATTTATAATAAAAACATTAAATTTCTAAAGAAATATATGTACTAAAATTTTAATAATTGATATCTTAGATTTGTTTTTTCATTAAGAGATAACATAAATACTTAAGGCTTTTCTTTACCTTGAAGAAAACTCCTGAGTATGATTTTACTAAAAAGGTCTGACTCAAGCCGCAAAATCGTTGAAACATGCATTCTTAATAACGTGTTTCGGATTCTATTTATAAATTAATAATCTGGGAAACTACTTTAAGTTATAAAAAAGGCTTTATATTTTTTACGTGTTAGCTTAAAATATGGAAATTATTGCTTAAAACTCACAAAAAATGCATTAAAAAAAAATCAATTTTTACTCTGATAAACTGCTGATTAAAATGAGTTGCCGTCGATATCTTTCAATTATGAGGAATAAGACAAAAGCACATAGAATTTAAGATGTTTCACAACTTTTTAAGTTGAAAAACGGCGGCTGAAACACGTTAGTACGAACTGCATATTTTCGCTGTTTTACGCAAGGTATAGAAGATCCTTAACTAAAAAAACCATGTTTTAACATTTTTTAATAGCTTGATTGAGATTTTAATAGTTACAATATAAATTATTAAAGTCTAATAAGATTTTTTCTAGATAGTAGCTACAAGTTTTCAGTAAATAAACCAAAAAAACCATAAACATTCTTTTAACGTTAATTTAAACCGAACAGTTATCATTCGGAAACTTGTTGTTCCATTATTCAGACACTTTGTGTCAGCGTAAAATCGGATTCGATAAAATGGAGTTATCAATTATATAATTATATTTTGAAATTTGTAGAAACTGATAAAAGTTTATAATTTTAAAAAAATGGATTTTTTATCATTTCTAATGTGTTGTGCTTTTCCATAGCGAAAATTTGACAAAATACTAATTAATGAAAAATTTTCATAGGTTTTTGAGAAGTAAAAAATTTAAAAAGCCATATATATATATAGGCTAATGTAGCTATCACGTACACTGAACTCATTAAAAAAAAGTAAATTTCTCATGCAAAAAGTACCCAACATTCCAATAGACGTTTTCAATTCAATAATATGTACTCCCTTTCTCGACAACGGATATAAAAATGTTATCTTTCGCTACTGTTGTGGTTCATACGACTAATCCATTAGAACAGATATCTTTGGTAATAATAAAATAATTCGGTTGCGTTTCTGTTAAAACAACTTTAGTTGTTAATTATCTGGACAAGATTTCCTTTCTTAAACAAGCAAAGTCAAGTATGATATATTCATAAAGTAGTAGTTTCCCTATATATAAAACTTGCTTGCAATAATTTGTTATACTGTACTAAGTACTGTATGTGATCAGTATTATGTTTTGTGATTCAAAATAAATAACCGCTTAAGCTGATACAAAAGAGAATAGAAGTACTGTATAAGGAAACTCAATTTAACTTTGCCCATATGTAAGGATGCGCACTGCACATGGTATCCATGCAAACCGTAAATATATTCCTAATTAGACAGTCATTTTAATGCAATGTCGAGTTTGCGAAAGTCCTAATGCATTAGCTTAGGTAACTGTGTTACTTCGCGATTATCGAATTAATTCAGTTACCGAAGATAACTTTTGGCACCCTTCCTTCCATTAAATCTTTTAGTTTATTTGTGATATTTAATGATCTTTCGTTTTAAGTAAATTGTACAAACTTGTCTGAATTACGAGCTAAGGTGTTATTAATTGAGTTCGTTGTGATAAATACCTGAGGGTGAGAATTAATAAGGGATGAATTCCAAGACAAGTAAATTACAGAGAGGATCGTCAATGGAAGATCAAGAGTTGTGTGTCAAATTCAAACAAATAGAACGGGTTAGGGATATTATTTAACACTGTTTTATACCAACACTGTCTGTTATATTTATTAATGCTAGCAACGAGATCTTTATAGTTAGTGATTTGTACTGTATGATGTTTACCAACTACATTATCTAAATTTCGATGCGACAAAGGAAAACATATGTAGTCAGTTGACGATTGACCGCGGCAATGCCAACATGTACCAACGCCGTTACATTTTTATACAGTAGTTCCGGTTTTGTGGTTTTTTATGTACATAAACAAAAAATTTTATTCGAATGAGCAGTGCGAAGTTTGATGTTGTGATTTGTGTGTATGTGTGTGTGTTTGTACTTTTTATTTTTGTTTGACGTGCTCACATGTGAGTGATTTCAACACCTGAATATGAGAACTTGTTCTCGAAACGCGTAGTGTATACCACAACATAAGTTGCATGACGGAAATCCAGGTGTATGTATATGTTTATATAGGTATACTACATTTAGTTTCAAACATATGTATTACTGGAAGTATACCTATAATAATTATTGAAACAAACATAACTATCGATGGAATGCCAATAAAACATTTGTTTAACTTATATTAAATAAATTTGCCTTCTTTATTTACACAATTCAATAGTGTACATTAATTTGAGAATATTTATTCAGTATGTATTCGAATTAAGCATGTAGCATTGAAAGTATGAATATATGTAAAACCAGCATAATTAACACTAGAATTGCAATAAGAATGTGAGTAAATTAAAAACATTCCTCTACTTTAATTATCAACTGAATTAGCCTACTTTAATTTGATAATTTCTATTCAGTATGTATTTGAGTTAAGTCATGTAGCAGTGGAAGTATAAATATAGTTTAAACAAGCATAACTAACACTAGAATTGCAATAAGAATGTGCAAAATCTGAACTATTAAGCTAATTTAGAATCAAGTTTTTTACAATTCTTCATAAGTATCTTTTTTTTAGATTATGTAAAATCAAACAAAAGATTTACTCTATTATCTATAAAGGTTTAAAAACTATAAATCTAAATTTGTTTAGTGTATTCTTAAGTGGCATGAAAACCACTTTGCAATTCGATTACTTAAGTCAATGTAATGAAATGGAATAATTACCCTTTAAATTAAATCAAGCAATAGCGGGCATTGTCGGGTCCACTAGTTATTTATACAATTTATTAGCCTACTTTAATTTGTAAATTTCTATTCAGTATGCACAGTTAAGTCATCTGGCAGTGAGATTATAAAAAGAGTTCAAGCAAGCATAACTAAAAATAGAATTGCAATAAGAATGTGAGTAAATTGAAAACATTCTCCTACTTTATTTATCAAATTATTTAGCCTACTTTAATTTGTGAATGTCTATTCTCAGATGTGCGCAAAAACCAATAGAAATATATCCCTAAACGAAACTGAAGCTAACAACCATAGCTGAATATATAATTTCAATAATAATTTAATTATATGTACATTAAGTCAATTGCCTACTTTAAATAGAAAATGTGTTCTCCTTATTAATTTATATTTATAGGAGTTGGATATGTGAGACTTTGAGACTTTAACTATAAATGCATATATTTAAAACCAATATAACTGTGTGATCCAACATTTAGCAATAAAATAGTATTTAGTGTTAACTTAGATTAATTTAATTTCACAAATTCTATTCAGGGAACGGATTTGCTCGAAAGCAATTCTATATCCTTGTTAATTTAATTGAAACAAGTATAACCGTTTAATGTTAAAATTTAAATTACGGTTTTCCATTATATTTTATACAGTCGTAACATTCGCCTACTTAAATTCGTAAATTTCTATTCAGGGACATTAAAGGGCGCACGGATATAAATTCCCGCATAGCATTATTAAATCATACCGCACCGTGATGAAGGATGCAACCCGTTATTGCTCCGGGATAATTCCGCGATAATTAAATGAAATACATTAAACAAATTAAACTTTACATAAGTAATGATGAAGAGAGGTACGTACATTTGCCGGCGAGGCCACACCTCTTGTGAATAATTCAGCGCAATTCATTTAACCGGCGATACCATCTGCCGGCCTAATTGAGTGGACTGATAGTGCGGACCCGAATTGTCGTGATAATCCCTGCCTCTCCCTGACCGCAACAATGTCCGCGTATCAGCTGATCGGGATTGAAACCTTTGAATTCTATGCATTAGGCTTAGGGGTGCGATTATTTACGCAGCAGTTTAAAACTGTCTGTAGGTTCGTTTAGGTGTTTGTATGGCGTTGAAATCTCTAAACATTTACGTGTAAAACAGATAACTACACCAAGTTTTTGTAGGACGTACATTTTTAACTGATTAAAACAAGTACGACCATAAACAATCCCTAGTCTTTCTATGTATTTATGAATGTAATAGGAAGCAAATAGTTTTTGTTTGATTCAATAATATTTTCAATAAAACATTGTGTAGTAAAAATAAAATTAATATATATCTTCTATTGTGATCAAATGTTTTATTCAGGGTTATTAAAATTGTATAGAATATTTCTTCTGAAAACGTAAAATGGCATTGACAAATATGATAGGCTACTTGTATTTATTTTCGGTTCTAATACAGTTGCCTACTTTAATTTATTATAAAGCTTTCGCCTACTTTATTTATTTGAGTATATTAAATTATACCGCTACTTCATGTATTTTTATTTTATAATAATTTATGTAGTTGTGCATTCTTATATTACATTCTCATATTTTATTCAATAAACGGTACCAGGAACTGGCACATACTTTCTCACAAACATGTTTCAATTATTAAACAGATTCACTGTGACTTCATAATTGTAGGTGGGGTAGGAGAGGTGATTTATTAAAGTAGGAGATTAACTAATAGATATTATTATCTAGAAAGAAAACTATTCGATCGATTTCGAACAAATTTGCACCAAACATGTCAATAGTTATTATTATTATTATTAGCTAAACGAGAATTTTTAGAAAGATGCTGTTTTTTGCACATGGTAGGGTACATTAAAGGCTACAAATAAGTCAAATTTTATCAAAATCTTTAAAGCCGGTTTTTTTATAAAAAAATAATAACTGATTTTTTGGGGGTTTTTTTTGCCTAAAATGGGGTTGTTTTTCAACAATTTTCAAAACCGTTTTTCGTGCATCTATACAGACCTGCTTGACATATCTGGTGCAAATTTGTTTGAAATTGATCGAATTGTTTTCGCTCTAGCTTAGTATACATACAGACAGACATTTTGTAAAAACCACTTTTTTGGACTCAGGGGGTCCCAAAACGGATATTTCCACAAAAATTTCAACATCGATTTTTTTGCGATCACTATACCTTCTCTATACTATAGTATAGTGAGAAAGTAAACTGACTGCTATATAGAACATTTTGTTTAAAGTAAATGGCATATATACAAATACTAGCTGGCCCGACCCGGCTTTGCACGGATAGACAAATCAACCTTATACTAATAATTAGTCTAAGTGTTTTAGTTCATTGTAAAAAAAAAATGTTCATTGTAGGCCTAACCTAAAATTATATTCAGTTTTTGATCCAAATCAGTTGTTGATCAAAATCAGCTGTTTTAAGCTTTTCATACGAACAGCTGTTTTTTGTGCCCATGATAAAATCAAAAGAAATCTTTCTTCTTCTTCCTTAATATTGACCTTCCATAAGATTAACATTGAAACTTTGAGGGCCACTGGGGCGTAGCCCTTATCACTAAGGGGTATGAAAAATAGATGTTAGCCGATTCTCAGACCTACTCAATATACTCACAAAATTTCATGAGAATCGGTCAAGTCGTTTCGGAGGAGTACGGGAACGAACATTGTGACACGAGAATTTTATATATAAGATAAATGTTTAAAAAAAAACAACAATTCATTTTTGTACAATTAAAAAATACTGGCTGACCCGAGCGACTATTTCTCAGGTTAGCACTTACCTGGTTTAATACGTTGATTTAGTTCAGTTAATTACGTTTATTTATTTACGTTGGTTTATAAAAAAAACAGTTTATAACACTTGCATAATGGAATGTACAAATCAAACTAGCAGCTGTCATGTTAGTTAAACAGATTGTTAACAGATACCGCCTTTCATTAGGAACCATATGAAGTATAATATAAAATTTTTTTATCTTTTTTTAATTATTAATATTTAGCTGTTTGTCTATTTTTCGACAGTGCTTGAATAATTAATTTTGATGAATAATTAAGAGAGATATTCAATTAGAGACAAAAAAACCACAATTGAGAATAACATATAAACATGTGTAGCACAGTACATTTACCTTAGACTTAGGAATACAATTAAATAAAACTAGCTGACCAGTGCGAAGCATTCGCATTCTAACTTACTTAAATCCCACTTAATTAAAGTACACACCGTATATTTAGTATCGTATAGTGCTTATTTAGTGCGTCATGGGCATAGTTGAGGGTTGAAGTAAAGAATAGATGTGTTTAAATTCTATATTATTTATTTTTTTAAACATAAGTTTAAGATATTTACATATTTTCTAGTTGGGTATTGTTATCATCAGTGTTGCCAACGCCAGAAAAATATCCCTACAACTTACTTGATCTTACATCACTGTTACTTTCGGATTCTTTATTTTTTATTTTTTTCGAATAATTGTATTATGTATTATTGTTCCGGTGTAGCGGTTAAGGAAAGCTTTAAAGTGATGCCTCATTCATGTAATTTGATGTTGTATTAAGGAAGTTATGGCGTACCGACAAAACAATGGCCTTGAGAAATAATATATGTGATAATTTAGTTAAGGGAATTATAGCGATTCCCTGACATTTTTTTTTTACTAAGAGGTAAGAAAAGCGATTCAAATTTTAAACCCTATAACCCAAATATTTTTTAATGGAAATATTGAGTTTAAGAAACGATTATATACCCTTCTTCTTTTACTAGTGTTTCAATACAATAAACAATAGTTTTAAACTTATATTTGACCATTATTAAAATAAAATAAAAATCTATATATGCAAATTTATTTGTCCAACTTAATCTTTATTGCTACTTTTATTCGATATGTGTCCCTTGCAACCGACATACAAGCGTTCATGCAATCGAACGAGGGCAAAAACAAAGTGTGTCAAAACACAATCAATAACTTTATACAATTAGGAGTATAAGCGAAAAAGAAACGGTTAAAATGTTACGTTAGCTTTTGTGAAATATGGAAATTTTTAGTAGCTATAAATATAGACTTTGTGTCTTCTTCTGGCTTTCCTGCAAATAAACATTCCCTGTGTTTCTTTAAGCAAGACTCGCAAGTGAGAAGAGGAAAAACTTTTGAATGAAAATTTATTGCTCCATTCACGTTTTGTAGCCTTTACATTATTCGCGCGGCGTCGTGAGGCACAAAGATATTACAATGCGGGGTTTCCATTGTAATCAACCGATGGGGTTGGGTTTATTAAAAAAAACAGATCCGCGTTTGCGATGAAGATCTACGTTTATTGAATTAATTTTAAACCGTGCAAACTGATAAGCCTTGATAACACCAGAGTTGTACAAGTTTTAATAATTGGCAAGAATTCAATCTAAGTGTGTATTATACATTAAACATGATTTAAGTGAAAACTTATTTAGTTTTGTGCACTTTTTTGCATGGAGAAAAATTATTAAACTCGCCTAATCGTCATCGTCACCACACGGACACACTTTTTGCCAGTGATAATTTCAAAGGCTTAAACTCAACAGCTGTATGGGTTTGTCACGTCGCGCTACCGATGAAATGTACATTGTGCTTCCTCATTTTGCAAGTTGTGTTGAAATAATTTACTTGGTAGTCCCTCGGAAATGGACATTGCACTTCCTAATTTTGTAAGTTGTGTTAAGTTAGTGTACATGGTGATACCTCTAAAATGGTTACAATGCTTTCTCATTTTTTTTAAATGTCAAAATTTGATAACTTTGTTGTTATGGTAATGATTGTAATGAATGGTAAAGACACGTGTGTTGCTAAAATTAATGTTTTTTATTATTAATAATTTGACTACAGACAATCATTTAGAACTAAACTATTTTTAAGGTACTGTGATATTAATGAGTATTCCAATGAATCGTTAGACAACATAGTCAAGAAAATGAATCTAGATGTATCCAGTGAGCAACGATGGTTGAACAACGTTTGCTTCACCATTACGTAATATTGTAAAACACTAGTTAGCCAAATATATAAATTTAAATGTAGCTTTGTCTGCTGATAATAATCTTAGTAACATATTAGGTAATCCTAAAGTCGAAATTCAAGAACAGACAAAAACAGGAATTTATTGTATGAACTTTGAAATGCATTCGAAGAAATATATAGGTAAACCCAAAAGAAGCAGGAAGACGAGAGCTAAAGAACACTATTCTCACTTAAAATACAATAGGCCTGATAAATCTTTTATGTCTGAGCATTGTTTGGATGAAAATAAACATTTTGAAGTAGAAAATTCTAAATTGTTGAAAAATGAAACGTATTAGATGCTTGCTAAACGTTTTATGTAAACAAATACCGCATCAAAATAATTCTAAGTAGGTCTAAAGAACTAGGTCCTATAGAAAATTCTTGATTAATGTACTTAAAACAATGTGTTTTTAGATATCAAATATCAATATTAGTCAATACTAATATTATAAAGAGTTAAAATTTGTTTGTTTGTATGTAGGGGGTAATCTCTGGAACTACTGAACCTATTGAAAAAAATAGTTTTACTCATAAAAAGCTTCACCATCCATGAGTAACATAGGCTATAATTAGTTTTGATAAAAAAAAATCAATATTTGTAAATATAGACGGAAAAAATTCTTAGGTTAGGCCTAGACTGATGAACTAACATAGGCCTATGCATTTAAATTCATTAACACAGCAAACAACTGAATAAAATAACAGATCAAACAGCTGTTTGCTCTAATATTTCAATTGACAGCTGATTTCAAATTCTGAAGCAATTATTTGTAATTATAACATTGAGGTTAGGTTTTTATTAAAGTACTAGCTGGCCCGATCCGGCTTTGCACGGATAGACAAATCAAAGTTAAATGTATATTAACAAAAAATATATATCAATAAATATATTATACTATGCATTTCTTATGGGGATTTTGAGTTACTTTGACCCCCCAAACACCCCCTAAAATTTCGAATTTTTTGAAACCCTTTCTTAGCGAGCACCTATGGCCCTAGAGGAAGCTACATACCAAATTTCATTCCAATCCGTTCAGTAGTTTTAGAGAAATCGTGATTTAGTAACTTTGACCCCCCAAACCTCCCTAAAATTTCGAATATTTTGAAACCCATTCTTAGCGAGCACCTATGGCCCTAGAAGAAGCTACATACTAAATTTCGTTCCAATCCGTTCGGTGGTTTTGGAGATATGGTGATTTAGTAACTTTGACCCCCCCCCCCTAAGTTTTAGAATTTTTTGAAAACCTTTCTTAGCGAGCCCCTATGTCCCTAGAGTAAGCTACATACCAAATTTCATTAAAATCCGTTCAGTAGTTTTAGAGAAATCGTGATGTAGTAACATTGACCCCCACCCCCAAACTTCCGTAAAATTTCGAATATTTTGAAATTCTTTCTTAGCGAGCACCCTAGAGGACGCTACATACCAAATTTCATTCCAATCATTTCAGTAGTTTTTGAGAATCCGTGATCAGTGTTAGTTATGGTTTGGTAATTGTAGTTGGTGTATCACTAAAGATGGCGTCATTTTCGTTGAAACGCGTTTGCATTAGTAAACGTGTTATTTGTGAGATTTTGTGTTCAAGATTTGTTCTATCGAGTTATCTTCCCACAAGTCAAGCTTAATGGTTATTTACTAGATAATATAACAATTATTGTATCCGCTAAAAACAAATTTACAACCTATTTATTATAGTAGAAGCTAAAAAGGAAAACGATATAATCCGAACTACCTCCGATTATTTTCTAAGACACAACAAAAACCTTTCACTACTGTTTACATGGTAGAATACCGTCGACTTGCACTTATGGATTCGCCCGTACGATCGTAATCTTCCGCAGTAAACAGCACACACATTAGCCTCGTCTCTTACTTTACTCATAATGACAGTTAGCACGAGACTGTTGAGGCTAACATGTGTTAATACAACAAGTAGTTGGAGACGTGTAACTAGCCTTACAAGTGGTTTAACTAACGGAGACTTTAATTAACAGAAATACAATGGGTTGGAATGCTACACAACTTGTAGCACCGAGTATTGAAATGGTGCTTGTGTTTGCTCAACTGCACGAAGGTGCGTTAAGTTATGGAGCACCATCACCACCGGAAATAAACTTTCAGCAACATCGTCTAGCCAATTTTTAATATAGTTTTTACAAAATAAAAAAAGGTTAATTTATTAATGTTATCGGTAAAATTTAACAAACTAATTTATACCAGGTGTCTTAAAAGTCCCCCCCCCCCTTT
>JAGFPH010001598.1:8809-23073 GCA_018207615.1 Philaenus spumarius | reverse complement strand
CTCAAAACGGAAACTACATTTGCTAATTTAATGATAGCTCGGCCATATCTAAAGGCCATATATTTAAGTGGACTCCTACTACATCTTAGAAAATTTTGTAAAAATAAAATTTACGAAATCGATTTGAAAGCAATTTTTAGGTCAAGCATTTTGAAATAAACATTTTTTGGCTCTAAAAACTCTTCCCGTTCGAGATATTAGCAACTTTATGTCGATTTATTTGAACACGTTTAGAGCCGCCATTTTGTTTTGGGTGGTCCGTTTTTTTTTCTTTTTATCATTTTCCTAGTCTTAAATATACCTTTAAAATGAGGTATCACATGACCATACTTCTTATTTAAACATTTTGAGTTGCCCCCGAAATCCCCCATTTTGAGGGGACACTCAAAATTTCCGATTGCTTCAAAAGATACTTGGGATTAATTTGATATCGTTCGCCAAAAGAAATTTGTTTGTTTTAACAAACAAACAAATTAAAGGGACGGACGGACTTTTTTTACACACAGTATTTTTTTACCGGCTTTACTTTATTCCAGTTATTATAAAGACTGGGGAGGAGTTACTAGGTTCAAACCTTCGGAAATGTGATACAAGCTCCAGCTAAAGAAAACTTAAACGACCGCAATAACAACTGCGCCACTCCACTTCAATGGTTTTACCGAAATAACAAACACTGTTGAGCGAAAACAACTAACAGCGAAGGCCAAATCGTTTAAACTACACGCAATATTAGCACCATACATTATGTAAATCATTCACATTGTAAATGTTATATACACATCAAATACAAGGTTACATAAACTACGATTATAAACCCTAGCCGTAACGGTTTCTACACGTTTGAAGCTTGTTTATGCTAATCTCTGCTTTAAATTGCCGACATAAAATTGTTCATTGTGATTTGCACTAAACTCGAATGAAATTTCATATCAAAGGAAACGTCAATTTTAAAGGGATTTTACTGGGAAGGGGGAATTTACAGTGACGGAAGAAGCGGAAATTAAATTTAGTATTAGTGTATTCCTTGTTGACGTCATTTCCGCATGTAGTGTGTTACGGGACCATGGTGTTGGGGCGTTAAAGATGGCAGCGCGATGTAATGCCGGAATTAACGGAATTTGGTTAAAATACGAAAGTAGGCGAAGACGTAAAATGTCTGCGCATTATTTTACACAGAGAAAGAAAGGGACCAAAGTAACGTATATTTTTAAAATAATTATTTCTAAACGAAAATTTGTGTATATTAATCCTTATATATAATTCTTTAAGCGAAATTTTAGATTCAAAATTGTGGGAATTTGGTAAATCGGAGGATAATGAGAGAGGTATCAAATTAAAGGTATCGATTCAAGGAATGAGGGAAAAATATAAGTTTTTTCTAAAATTAAAAACTAAGGGGTTTTTAAGGTCCCAAAAAACGAAAAATCACCATAAGAAATACATGAGAATTTAAAAACATCTGCATTGTTTACATTAAAACATTTGGTATTAAATAAATTAAAAATATAAAACAGCTGTTCTGCAGTTTACATTAAAACATTTGGTATTAAATAAATAAATTAAAAATATAAAATAGCTGTTCTGTAAAATAATATGACAGTTAGTTAATGTAAATTATATTTTTAAATTAAATCTGCTACTTATTAACCTATAAAAGATACACGTTGACACACACATAGAAGAGAAACCTTATAAGTGTGATTTTTGGAAGGTTGTATGTCTGTTCTATTAACTTTTCATACATTTATACTAATATTATAAAGAGGTAAAGTTTGTTGTTTTGTTGTTTGTTTGTTTGTTTGTATGTAGGGGGTAATCTCTGGCTCTACTGAACCGATTGAAAAAATAGTTTTACTAATAAAAAGCTACACTTTCCCTGAGTAACATAGGCTATAATTCATTTCGATAAAAACGTTTTTTTATTTCAATACCTATTTGTAAATTTAGTCGGAAAAATTTCTTAGGTTAGGCCTAGAATGATAAACCAACACATTTATTTATATTTATTACCATAGCAACCAATTGAATAAAATAAGAGATAATATATAGCTGTTTGTTCCAATATTTCCATTACAGCTGATTTCAAAATTTAAAGCAAAGCAATTATTTTTGTATTTCTAGCTTTTAGGTTAGGGTTTTAAAGTGTAGACCTGAGATTTGCTGGTTCTTTTAACCATTATTACAACTGCTGTTATCAAATATATGAAATAATTTTATTTGAACATTTATCATCTTAGTTTTCAGGTTATTATTAATCGTACAACTTTATTATAAATAAAACATAACATTTGTTTTTAGAAGATTCCATTGGGGGTTAGCGTGCGGAGCACGCAGGGGTCTCCCCTAGTTCTTTTATATTTGCAAAAGAGGTAGACTAAATAATACAATAAAAGATTCGTATGTATATAATTCTAAAATAATCCAGGCATAATGTTAAACGTACGTAATTCTAGTTCAACGACATTGCAGCTCTTAGGCTGCGTTCACACGAGCGTTTTGCAGCTGCGTTAACGCCGCCAGATTTTATAGCCGCGTTCAGGCAGCGTGTGTGCTCAAATGGGACTGTTTACACAATGGCGTTTCGTTGGCTGAGCTTCCGCGTCGAAGCGGCTGCAAAAATTGTGATGCTCCCACTGTCTAAACGCAGCCGCAGCCAATTTGGAGCGGCGAGGCAGTGTGTCGCGTTGCAGTGACGTGCGTCGGCGTTGCTGTAGCTTCATTGCAAAGACTTTGTAGAAAACATCATAGATTCCTAGGACGTTGAAAAGTGCATCGAAGAAGTTAAGAAACGTCCTACAATAAGGGGTCCGTCTCGCATGGTTTATCATGAAAAAATCCAGAAGAAAGCTGCGCGGGTGAATGTTTGCGAGAGTATCATTTACTAAAATTTCATTGAAAAAGATGAAAACGCAATCGGTAAGACAAGTATTTTTTTCGTTAGATTCCGTTGTGGCCGCATAGTTACAACTTCGTTGTTTGATCAAAAAACCGAACCTATTGCGTATCCAAATAAAATAATTCGACCACGCAGCTGGACCGCTGACGTGAGTTGAGCTAATTTCCAAAATTAAGTTTATATGCCTATGTTTTAGGGTTTCAACCAACAATTTGGGGAATAGGTCTACTCATAAAGGAGTTGAAAAGCTGTCTGTGTGTACGCAATATGTTAGTAGAATTAGTTTCCTTCTAGTGACCTCGCGAGTTTGCACCACTTGACTTCGAACCGGGTACTTTTGTGGTATTTTTCGTTTTGGTCGATTTTGCGGGAAGCAAGCGAGCTAAAAGGTTGCGTAAAAAAACAAAATATGCAGAATGACATCCTACATTTATATTTTTAGAAAAAACTCTAAACAAATTTCACTCTCGTAGTAAAAATCTCAGTTTCTTTCGGTCAAAATGTACTTCCGGTTGTTGGATTTTTTTGGCTAACGAACTCGTCCGAGCCACATAGACAACCAACACGTGTACCACATTTGGACCGAATCGGACTTAAAATGCGGCCGCTAGAGTGCGAACACATATATACATATATATATATGAAAATGACACCCTAAAACGTGTTCTGGGGACCATGATCGGTGCTCATTTGCTACTCTCGACCTTGGGTCTCACCATAAGGGCCACTGCAATAGCTCATTTTTCCTATGGAAATTCGCTAATAAACGGTACCAGATAACTGCCACATACTTTCTCCCAGTTGAAACTTTATACCTTCCCAAGAGTAGCATAGGAGGTGGTTATTTAGAATTGCAAAAGTAGGAAAATGTTACCATGGAAAATATTAAATGCATGTAACACACATCAGTATTATATTATGTTATTATTCAAACTATTCGATCGATTTCGAACAAATTTGCACCAAACATGTCAATTAGACCTGTATGCACGAACAAATGTTTTGAAAATTTTTGAAAAACAACCCCATTTTTGGTCAAAAACCCACAAAATAAAGTTATTATTATTATTATTACCTAAACGCGAATTTTTAGAAAGATGCGGTTTTTTGCACATGGTAGGGTACATTAAGGGCTACAAATAAGCCACATTTTATCAAAATCGTTAAAGCCGTTTTTGAGAAATTTAGATTTTTCTCGTTTTTTTGCCATTTTTCTGGGTAAAACCCCTTAAAAATTAAAATTTGAAAAAATGAAATAAACGCCTGGAGATATTCCAGAACTACAACTACATACCAAATTTCATGAAAATCGGACCGTTGGTACGGTCTCCAGCTCTAGATACATCCTAACAGACACACAGACATCACCAAAAAAACACTTTTATGGGTTCAGGGACCACCAAAACAAATAATTCCACTAAAAATATTTTTGGGTTCAGGGAGCACCAACACAGATAATTCCACTAAACAATTTTTTGGGGTTCAGGGAGCACCAAAACAGATACTTCCGCTAAAAATTCAAATTCAAAAATTTATATGAAAACAATACTTTCTTCATATACTACGTATAGGGGGGAGAAAGTAAAAAGGCAAATAATGTAATAAACAATAATTATTATACCATTTAATTTTGAACTAGAAGTCAACCAACAGAGACGAACACCGCGTTAAAAGCCGAAATTACGCTTACTGACAAATTGCTGCAATGTGGCTTTAACGCAGCTGAAACGCGGCTTTGAACGACGCTTGTTTGTGCCGGGACTTAGTACGATAAGACCATTTCCAAGATTTGCAAAACAAGGAGCAACCAGAATCAATAGGAATAGTACGCTTTAATATTCCTCAATCCATTTAGTCTGGCTTTGTTTTATATACTCGTGTATATGTTTTTAAAGCTATATCATTTTATTTTTAAAGTGTACATGGTGGTCTCTAACGGTGTGGCAACCTGAATATGGGATTACTGCCCCGGAAAACTGAGGTCACACGACTGATAAAAACTGGTAACTTATACAATTTATTTATTTTTTTAAAATTCATTTTCAAAAATAAAATGTATTAATTTTGAGAACACTACAAAATTATTAAGTTGTTTTAAAATTAGTAGTTTTTGAATTAAAAGACGACAAACGAAATTAACAAATTTACATTATTTATAAATACAACACATAACGAATAGAAAAATAAAAAACAACGCTGGGTAATAATAAAAAAGGTTGTATGTAAATTATAGATGAACAATTTACCGTAGTAAAAACGTGCTGCTGGAAAGATGTTCATTTTATTTTTTATTTATCTATATATTTAAAAGCGAAATACCACTCACTCACTCACTCACTGACTCACTCATCACGATTTCTCAAAAACTACCGAACGGATTGAAATGAAATTTGGTATGTAGCTTCCTCTGGGGCCATAAGTGTTCACTAAAAAAGGGTTTTTAAAAATTGGAAATTTTAGGGGGGTTTGGGGGGTAAAAATTACTAAATCACGATTTCTCCAAAATTACCGAACAGATTGGAATGAAATTTGGTATGTATCTTCCTCTAGGGCCATGGGTGCTCACTATGAAAGGGTATGAAAAATTTCGAAATTTTAGGATGGGTTTGGGGGGATCAAAGTTACCACCACCACGGGCAACGCCGTACGGGTCAGCTAGTATATATATATAGTCTAAACGAAGTTACTAGCGATTTTATTTTTTAAATTTTCGCTCAAAAAGAGCTCTACTGTACAGTGAGGGAAGATCTTATCTAAAATCTATAAATTATTATAAAAGCATTATAATTTAAATCTAAAATATTATCTATATATTTATTTATATTTGAGGTTTAAAAAAAAAATGTAAAGCCTTAAGCGTGGGTTTAAATTTAAAAAATAATTTTATTTACCCAGGATTGAATTTGGATAATAATAACTACAAGGAGGTATGCAAAACCTTTTTACCGTCAATTGAAACATTAAAACATTAAATGGTCCGAATTTTGCCATGAAAATAATTAATTCAAATAGACTGCCTCTCTGTAACCATCCATACATCTACGAATATTTTACTTGCTTTATGCATTAAATAAATTAAGTTTCAAAAGGCTTCATCGGATAAAATAATAAAATGCTACTGTGCTGTTGAAGTAGTGAGGGAGGTTCTGCTTCTCTGGATGCACTGTCGCGGAACCAGCAATGTCACATAAATATCCACCCCCGCCCCCTGAAAGTGCACCCGGGGACCTTGGGGGCTACAAACTGTTTGCTGCAGCCAATTTTCAACATTGGTCTGCGGCTGAAAATTGTCGGTAGTTTCTTCTCAAATAAAATAGTTTTGTAGAATTAATTCAAACAATTACAATATTAGAAAATTAATTAAAATATCTTTGCGTTACAAGCTTGTAAGAGAATTGTGTAGAATAATAAAACGTATCGTAGTCGAACTCACAGATTGCAATCCCTTTATAATTTTCCAAGACCTATTTTTTGTAATAGATTCAAGTAAATTAAACGTTTAAATTTACTCGTAAAAATTGTTAGTTCAATTTGTTTAAGATGTGTTTAAAAGTCGCCAAAAACTTTAAAAAAATCATGATTACCAGAAAAACTCTTAATTTCTTCAAACTTTCACACCTTGTAAATATTAAGGTCTCAAAACAAATAAAAGACTTCAACGTTATCTGAAGGCCACACAACATCAAACACTTACGACCAAACATTATCTCTGGCCTATATTTAAAACTAACTCAATTGCATAAGGCCAGTCGGTAGGGGTAATTTTAGAGCAAAAGTTCCAGTAATTTACAATACGGCTGATTTTTTGTTTTATAAGTACATTAAAGTATGTAGATTAACACAAAAAAAAGTTTACCAGTCTATCGATTTCCCAAAGTCTGAAAAAAAATCGATTATCTTTTTTTTCGATTATCCTTATATTTTGAGCTGGAATGAAGATAGAGAAAAATAAAAAATACCACCGTGTAGAGGAGGGCACATGTATTTATTTCATCCGAGCAATGGTTTGTTTGGAAAAAAATCGATAATGCAGGTATGTATTTTGCAGCAGGGGAAATCACTAAAAGGGGGAAATCTCATTCATATATGAAGCGTTGGCTCGTTCTAAATTTGCCGAATTTTAATATATCGAATTGAATCTTGACATAGGAGTTGAAATATATATTTTAAACATTTATGCTGAGTCTCAGCTTGTTATCTTGAAAATGGCCCGATCTATTTAAAAAGAAAGATAAAGTCTTTAAAGACTACTTATCCTACTCTATGTACTAAACACCCCAAAATACTCAATGGACATTAACAAATGCATCTATTTTCAAAACTCACAAAACTTTTCATGGCAAACCTGAATCGACAAACATTATCAAAACTCCGTGATGGCCAAAAAAATCTTCGTACAATAAAATTATAATCCATTTTGACTACTGTAATATCAGTCTACTTTCGATGCTACAAAAGCCCTCGACGAACAACTAAATCTTTTCCCACGTTGAGAACTTCCCACGCTTTTTATTAAAAAAAAAAATTTGTTTGCTTTAATATTTCTCAATGGCCACCAAAATCCTCATCCACTTTTAAACTTTAGGAAACCTTTAACAACAACCATATTCTCTTTTAAAACCCCAAACGCTCCTGACGAACACCACAACCATCACCAATTTTAAAACCCTTTAAACTCCGAATATCTTGAGTTTTAGCAACTATGCTAAAACACCTTACCAAGAACTAAGAAATTTAAACCCTACCAAAATCGGTTACAACCTTTAAAACAAACACAGTCTTAATATCATAAATATTTGCAACATATTCCAAAACACCTCAGCCATAATAATCATTAGTTTAGACAATCAGATAATTTTGAAAATATACATTTACAATATATTTCTTCTACTGACAAATATATTCGCATCTACGTTTCATTCGATCACTTTTTCAATTGCCACACATTTCATTGATCAATTAAAAAGGTACGTTAAAAAGAACCAAGCAATTTGATCGTATCTCCTTTAAATATAAAACTATTTACATTCAATTTGGCTTCTGTCCAAGCTTCTGTCCATTGCCCAGTTGCATTTAGTGACGTGCATTTTGGTACCGCCAATTTAAGGTCCACAAAGCGCTTCAGCTTAAGGCTATGCAAACGTTAATCGAACGGCTTAATTTGAACATTTCGTTTTGTCAAATAGTCGACCTCAGATTATTCAACTACAAATAAAATGTTACGGTTACAAATGAATGATTATGAACATTGTTTTTACAAATGAAACTATTTCAATGTACTCTTGCAAGTGTTCTTTGTATTTGTCACACTCAAAATCTGTTCGCTCTTTGTAATTTGCTTAAGTAGGATTGCAATAAGAAAATACATTAAATTTGGGAGATATTTAGCAATAAAACTTTAAATTTTTTTGTGGAAAATTGATAAAAAGTGTGGGAAAACTGAAATAGAATGTATTAAAAGTGAATATTATTAAGGAAATAATTAGTCAAATTAATTGCATAGCAAAGATGTCCAAACGAAAGTAAAATGTTAGCATATAAACATTAGAATAATCAAGCATTTGTATTTACCACATACGATACTCAAAAGCTGCGTGCCAAGGTAAATTGTTTTTCAAAACTGAATTATTAAAATTACGTCAAAACTTATTTTAAATAAACGGTACCAGAAACTGGCACATACTTTCTCACAAACAAATTTACATTATTAAACAGATTCACAGTGACTTCATTATTGTAGGAGGGGTAGGAGAGGTGATTTTAAACTGGGAGATTAACTAATAATAATTATTATTATTAGCTAGCGATAATACTAATCGATCGATTTCGAAAAAAATTTCACCAAACACGTCAATCAGGCCCGTATAGATGCACGAAAAAAGGTTTTGAACATTTTTGAAAAACAACCCCCTTTATGGCAAAAAACCTCCAAAAATCAGTTATTATTATTACCTAAACGAGAAATTTTAGAAAGATGCGGTTTTTTGCATATGGTAGGGTACATTAAGGGCTACAAATAAGCAAAATTTTATTAAAATCTTTAGAGCCGTTTTTGAGAAATTTAGATTTTTCTCGATTTTTGAGGGGTAAACCCCCTTAAAATCCAAAATTTGAAGAAAAAAAATTAAAAACATAGCCAGGAGATATTCCAGAACTACACCTACATACCAAATTTCATCAAAATCGAACCGTTGGTGGTCTCCAGCTCTGTACACATCCTAACAGACACATGGACAAACAAAAAAAAAACACTTTTTTGGGTTCAGGGAGCACAAAAAAAAAATAATTCCACTAAACATATTTTGTGTTTAGGGAGCACCAACGCAGATATTTGCACTAAACAATTTTTGGGGGTTCAGGGAACACCAAAACAGATTGTTCTACTAAAAATTCAAATTCCAAAATTTGGACGAAAACAATACTTTCTCCATATAGGGCCTACTACGTATAGAGGGAGAAAGTAAAAGTAAAGGATATGATTATAGTGAACAGTTTTAAAGATTTCAACATGGGGTCAAGAGATAACGTAATAAAGTCCCAAAAGGTGAGAACTGATGACTTTGGTTATATCGTCTCTCTTTTATAAACAAATAATCATGTCACAGCAGAAACCCCTGCCTTTCTGCGTATGCGTCCAAGTCACTGCCTCTGCCCCGATAAAAGTGCCTCTGTCATAAATAACCGATTAATAGAACTAAAGGAAATTGGAGAAAGCTTCTTCTACTGTTTTAGATAACCCTACAAATAATTTGCTAAATTATGAGTTAACGATTTTGTAGTTAGAAATGTGTTTTTACCGAACAACCTAATTTTACCGACTGCACATAAACATAATTCCGTTGAAATATTAAACAATACAAAGGCGAAATATAAGACACATTTCGTCGTCATAAATTTCTCTGAACTGGAGTATTGTAATCTCTAAATTGTTTCGGAGAAAGTGGGCGAGGATAATCGAATTGTTGAATAGCAATGGTGCCGTCTAGTCTTTCATTTTAAAATAATAAACACATAAAACTGATAGCCGTATCTGATCATAAATATTTTGTTCGGAAAGAATTTAAGAAACCTTTATATCTCTTAAAACACGGTTAATTATTAAGAAGAAACCCAATTTGAAGAGATTAGAAATCACATTGACTGCAAACAGAAAAGATTAACAATTTAAATAATCGAGAATAAGGATTTTCATATGCCCTAGGTAACAAAACTAATAGTACAGTTTCATTAAAATAATTACTTAATGCCAGGTTTTTTATAGGAAATACAATTTTCTGCCTGTTTCTTTTGCCTGGATTCTAATAAATTATTTTAAGCGTGAAACAGTTATATTATTCCAACCAAAATTATTTGAAATGATTTTGTTTTCAATTATTCATTAGTTGTGGATGCCAACTGAATTACATACATCAGATCAGTTAATTGCTAAATGTCAAAACTATCGATTTACTACCAAATTACAGATGTATATTAAAATATTTATATTAAAATAATAATTGAAATTGTAAATTTTTAACAGCTTAAAATAACGAATAAATAGCTGCAATAACATTAATAAATCCAATTTAAATCGATAGATAATTACCGAACTATAACCGAATGACAAAACTCTAGCCAATAAAATAAAAACACGCAAAACTTTGTTTTAACAAAACATCACAATAAAGTGTCTCGAATAATCTGAAGCTGACGAAATCTTTATAATTTATAAACTGCCCATAATAAAAAGATTCAGACACCAAACTTTTCTAAAGTTCTTTTTCAGAATTTAATTGTTTTATTCCTTAGAAAACAGATATAAATAAAAACACACAAAAACAATGCGATTATAACACGATATAATTAAAATGTTAACAAAATATCTTGTTATGTATATCGCCATTCCGACTATTGTTATATATAAAATATAATTACAACTTACCGTCGTCAAAAGTCAATTGTCGTCTAAATTCTTCAAACGACGGCCGTTTCGGCTTATTCTGCCATTTTCAAGTTAAAATTTGTTGGATTTTACACCCTAACCTAAACTTCACAACTGAGATACAACA
Source organism: Philaenus spumarius (assembly GCA_018207615.1). Classification (NCBI taxonomy): domain Eukaryota; kingdom Metazoa; phylum Arthropoda; class Insecta; order Hemiptera; family Aphrophoridae; genus Philaenus; species Philaenus spumarius. The sequence goes on along the minus strand of JAGFPH010001598.1, from coordinate 12,129 downwards.
GAAAAACAGCATCAATTTCCTTGACATAACAATAACATTGTCAAACGGAAGCCATAGTTTTAAAATATATCGAAAACCTACCCATACCGACTATACTATCCACGCATCGTCCAACCACCCTACATCACACAAAATGGCAGCTTATAACAGTTTCGTTTACAGACTCCGTAACATACCCATGCACAAAGCAGACTTCAACAATGAAATCAATACTATTAAACACATTGCCATCAACAATGGATATCCACCATCTATTGTTGACAGAATTTTAAAAAAACAAGAAAATAAGTCTAGGAAACCAAAGGTAAAATCGGAGAATAAATGTATAGTGTTACAATACAATGAAGAGTTACAGCACATTGTCAGCAACATCTTTAAGAAACAAGGATACACTACAGCATTTAAAACAGGATATAATTTACAAAGGGTGATTAACACAAACAGGAATAATAGAGACAAATTTGACAGCTTGGTTTTTACGAATTATCATGCGCCGACTGCCAGATGAAATACATTTGACAGACGGGTAGATCGTTCAAGACGAGGTTCAATGAGCACATCCCCACTAGTAAACAAACTCTACGCCTACAAGGTGTTGAATCCAAATATACTGAACACCTCGTCAATCTTAACCACAATTACAATACAATAGACCGTACCTTAAGAATACTCCACCACTGCGAAAAGGGCAAATTATTAAATGCTTTAGAACAATATGTAATTTATAAAATGTTTAAAACTAAACCGCATACCATACTTAATGAAAAGCTTGGATTTGATTCCAATGTTTTATTTGATACGATTATAACAGAAACAGAGACCAAATAAACTCCCCCCCACCACGTAATTGATAACGATCTATTGAAAATTGCAACCCAGTGAACTTTGATGACATCAGTACAGTGCGAGACAGTGGGCCCACAAGACATGTGATTTCTTAATAGTAAATTTGTTTGTGTGTTTATTATAATTTATTCTGAATTTTTGTGTGTAAATGTGTATGTGATGTGTAACAACGGATTAATTTATCCAACAAATTTTAACTTGAAAATGGCAGAATAAGCCGAAACGGCCGTCGTTTGAAGAATTTATACGACAATTGACTATTGACGACGGTAAGTTGTAATTATATTTTTTTAAATATCTTGGTGTAATCTTCGTACAAAAACATATACTGATTTTATGCACATTCCTAATCGAAGTTTAAGTTTTGGTTAACACAATTGCTAGTGAAAAAGTATAAGACCTAGACCGGGATTAGAACCATGGATCTTTGGCTCAACGAACAAATACTTTATCATTCAAGTTACAAACGATTTAATTTAGGTCTTGTTTTTGTTTTTGTTTTTTTTGGAACGAAGTTTTTTTTACGTGGGTTGCGATAGGAGTCAGCAAATACAAAATTTACGCTTAAAGAAGAAGCGTTATCAAATTGGTTGCTATGGTGGTGCATGTAAATACATTCAAGAAACATGTGTTTAAAAGTGAGTTAAATTATCTGACTAATGCAATTTTGTAATGTAGATTCAATAAATGGAAAGTATGTGTAATACAACCAAAGAAAAGTAAGCCAATATAATTTTATATTTTCATACAAGCATTACTGTTTGCGTACGTTTAATGTTATTATAATAAAGGTGTAGAATTAATTATAACCTCAAAGCTAACATGGTAAAAATTGTTAAATATCCATTCCTTGTTGACACAATGAACAAAATAATACAATGGTTCATCAGTTTAGGCCTAACCTAAATTTATTGTGTGTATGTTTAATTCATTTTACCTGCCTTAACGGCAACATACACACATAATTTATGTTTTGTGCACATTTATGGCACAGTACGTTTCGAATGATATAATTTCGACTTCCAATTGCCGTTTATTATTAGTTTGTTTTTTGGGGTTACAAGTATTTACTGTTTCCATACGTTTAATGTTATTATAATAAAGATGTACAGTAGAATGAATTATAAAATCAAAGCTAAGATGGTAAACACAGTTAAATGTCCATTCGTTGTGAATACATCCAATAAACATGAAATGTTGGTTCATCAGTCTAGGACTAACCTAAAATTATTGCGTGTATGTTTCCGTTAAGGCAGGTAAAATAAATTAAACATACCCACAATTATTTTAGGTTAGGCCTGGACTGATGGATTAATATTTTATGTTTATGGGATGCATTTACAATTCCATATTAAATTACATTAGGATTTGAAGAAAAGGCGCGATGAACTTCGTTCCTGACGGGGGTTCCACGACCGCACGCATTATTATTATTTTTTATTGGGATTTAGTTACTTTAAGTGGTGTAGTTTACAAATCAAAGCAACGTAATTTTAAGAAATTATTAGTACTCTTGAGATAAACCTGTGTTGAACAACCAATAGTACTTACAAATCGACATTCTAGAATATTAAAAAAAATTATGTTATTAGTGTCACTTGTTTTGGTTGCAAAACATAGGCCTATCATGCCTCATACGTTCAGTACAAACACATATTTATACACACCTTCATACGAGCTTAATACTTTCACTGTTGCACAACTCGTATGAAATGCCATTTTTAATTCAACCTTTTCCTAACCTAGTAGAAAACATTTTCATAACTTTGACATGGCGGTGTATACAAAATTTGGTCTGTGTCGGACCAGACGGTGGAAGTTATACTTCTTTGGCCATTCGTATATTCGTATACTTTCGTATAATTTTGGAAAAAAAAATTTCCCAGCCGCGGATCGAACCAGGGATTCTATCGTGGAAGTCGAGTGTGTTAACCACTCACCCACCGAGACTCATGAGGTATCTCTTGTAAAGAAAAGGTATAAAAAGTCACTTTCCGGATTTTACTCCTAACGCGTGACGTGGTTTCTCGACCGACACCCCATCCCGATTACAACGGGCGCAAAGAAGTATAACTTCAAAAATTCAAAAGAAGGGCAAACTGTTTTTAATTGATGAGAACTATGAATATTTTTTAATTGTTCGAAAAGTTTATTGTCTTTTAAGTATCAGCTCCTAAATTATGAAATGAATGAAACGCATTGCCTTTAATATAGCTGAAAACTTGACAACTTGACAAATAAATCTTCTAAAAAAACTATATGTAAGTTAGTATTTATTTACTGATATATAACGTTAAAAAGAATCTTAAAATATTGATTACCTAATCGGTCCCACTAACCACGCAATTAAACTTTTACGACGGACGCAACGTTTACCTACATTCGGCAAAATAAAAGCTTTAAAACATATTTTCCGTTTGCACAAAGACATCTCGAATTATTATGGTCCATATACTCCAAGAGAGAGAGAGAGA
>JAGFPH010001597.1:229947-258279 GCA_018207615.1 Philaenus spumarius | reverse complement strand
GGTTTATGTGTGACAACTCAAATGTATACTTGCAGCAATGCTAATTCAACCTAATAAGGACAATAAATCAAATCAAAACAATCCGATAAAGGATAATAGTTAAGTAATGTGTGATAATAGGTTTATTCAACCAACACAGTAACACAACAATATTATATGTACACATTCTGATTATATCAAAATAGCTATAAATATTTCGGTTTGACATTTATTGTTAAAATTTATGGTTTTTAAGTAATTTATATTTTGAAATATTCAAACAGCCGCCATTTTAAAGGCATGGTTGGGTATAATCGCTTATTTTCATTAAATATTCCATTGTTATGTTAAACTTCATGCCAAGTAGGAACTGAATCTTTAAAACAATTCTCTAGATATAAATTATAGAAAAAAAACAAATGGCCGATATCTGGAAAACAAACCTTTTCCGGGCGTATGTTCATATTTCAGATTTAGGTGGTTTAAAAAGCATGAGGTAAGTAAGGAAGAGGTTTTAAGTATTGGAATGGGCACGATTGGGTGCGGCTTACAAAATTCTCTCAACAAGCATGGCAATACAGATGGGCTTTAATTCAGTTATTTAATTTCTAATTATTATCTTTAATGGAATACATTTTTAAGATAGTTTGCTGTTTTGTAATTTAATAAATATGTGTATATTGGTAGTCCAAATTTGTTTTTTGAATAGGCCTACATGTTTTCTAAAGTTATTTGTTATTTTTAAGATCAGCAAATTCGTAATGTGTTAAGTTTCTTTGATGTAAAGTGTGTTTTTGGGTTTTAAAATTACTACCCAACCAAGCAGACAGCCTAAACAAGCTATGCTTTTGCAATGCAAATTTAAATAATATTGTGTTAGTCTATTTTTTGCTGCGAAATAAAGCATTTTTCATTTTATTTCATTTCATATACAATTTTATGTAGAAAGCAACCATTTTCAATTTTAAAATATTACTTTTGAAATACTATTAAAATACCATACAAAATATATTTTTAAACCACTTGAAATATTTACAAGTATATACATTTTATTTGAATATATGTTTATTTTTAGTGTAAAGGTATATGAGTTTTCCTAAGCGTTTTATTAAAACATATTTTCGATTTTAAATAACAGCTAATAATGCGCAATAATGATATATTTTACATAGAAATTCTTGCAAGTCATTGAGTTCAACAACATTTTGCAAGTCATTTTATTAAACAAAGCAGCTGATTAAAGTCTGGTATGGGTAATCAACACAAGGTCATTGCGTTGCTACGGTATCCGGTACGAAGCCACTTGTGGGTTTAATAATATCCTACTTGTGTTTTCAGCTTTAAGTATTTTCTTAGTCATCTGTTATTTAGAACGTAATTATATTTTATAATTAACTAGGGAAAACCCCTGCGTGCTCCACACGACAACCCCGTTGGAACCCTCTATACACATAAAAAAGTTATGTTTTTTTATAATAAATTAATAATAACTCCAAAGCTAAGATGGTAAATAATGTTAAATGTTCAAATCAAATTATTTCCTATATTTTATAACAGCATTTATAATAATGGTTAAAAGAACCAGCGAGGCTCAGGTATACACTTTAAAACCCTATCCTAAAAGCTAGAAATACAAAAATAATTGCTTTAAAGTTTGAAATCAGCTGTTAATGGAATTATTGGAGCAAATAGCTATTTTATTCAATTGGTTGCATGGTAATAAATGTAAATACATGTGTTGGTTTATCATTCTAGGCCTAACCTAAGAATTTTTTCCGACAAAATTTACAAATATTGAAATAAAAAAAGGTTTTTGTTGAAATGAATGTTTTGTCGCAAACAAAAAAACAAATTTTACCTCTTTATAATATTATGTAGATTATATAGATAGTGTGTGTTGTTTTTACTTCCACAGATGGCTTTGTTCACAAAAATAACTTTTTTAAAGTTTGAAATCAGCTGATAATGGAAATATTATAGGAAACAACTGACTACTGTTTTTATTGTAGTAAATAAACATATATGTAATGGCGCTTACATTTTTTAAATATTGAGTATATCTTTTGTTGTTGTTTTTATGTTCATTAGATGCTGTAGTTTTTCAAAAAGTATATAAAAACACTCGTAGATTCAAAAACAATGTTGTGTCAAAATTTCAAAGCAAATAGTGAAGAACTTTCGGAGATTATCGATTTTGAACAAACGCACATTTACATTTTTATTTATATAGATTGTTTGTTCATTACTGAATACAATTCTGCTATTTGGGAAGCCATGAAGGAAGCGGAAATTGAATACATATATATAAAAGTTATCAAGTGCTTGATTGTAGAGATAATCGAAACAGAGGACAGGGGTAGGAAATTTAAGATACAAAGAAAGAGGAGGAAAACAAGGGAGTCCTCTTTCATCAATACTTTTTAATTGTGTTACAAATTAAATCTTTAAAGATTTAAATTGTCAATATAAAGAACTCAATGTAAATGGCAGTTGCTTATCAAATTTGAGATTTGCTGATGGTGGCGGACAGGAGTGAGAATCTTCAGGAGGTGTCGGAAGAACTAGCAAGAACGAGTAATAATAGAGGACTGAAACTTAACTCTGACGAAACTAAAGTACCATAATTACTAATGTAACAATAATCCCTATAATGGGGGAAAAAATTTAAATGAATACGTGGAAGACTACAAATATTTGGGGAAAACAATATAATTTCATAAAAGAGGTAGTAAAAAAGTGAACAACAGGATACACTCTGGATGGAGACAATTTTGGTCGCTTAGAAAAATCTTTAAAAGTGGTTTCTCAAGTCAACTCAAGGGTAAGGTATTGTTGAGCTATGTATATCCGACTATTTTATATGGATGCCAAACTTTTTCCCTCACAAACACATTAGATAGAAGTTTGGAAGCCACACAATTCAGAATGATGAGAAGTTTGCTAGGGGTAAAGCAAAAAGAGAAAGTTAGCAATAAGAATTTATGGAGGAAGGCATAGATCAAAAACTTTGCAAGAGAAGCATTCGTGGTGAAATGGAAATGGGCTGAACATGTATCAAGAATGGAATATCTCCGATGGACGAAATTAACAACAGAATGGATTCCCAGGAACAACCAAAGGAAGAAGGGAAGACCAGTAATACGACGTAAAGATAAATTAATTGGAGAAAGTAGGCGATCAAGTACACGCAAGCAAGGAAAAGAGTGATGTGGTACCAAAATAGAGGTACCAAAGTGATGTGGAAGAGTTATAAAAAGGCTATACACATTTTAATAATGTGAAAAAGAGTATGGTTATATTATTTCTTCCCCTTGGTCTTTTTGCTTTAGTTTTTCCTTTTGTATTTTGTCGTATTCTGTTAATTTTATTAATTAGGTTTAGTACCATTGAAAGATAGTTATGTACATATGGTTCAACTCAGTTACCTAAGAAAGGAGAGGCTCCTTTTCTTTATTCATTACTTAAGTGCAAAGGTCAAGGTTTATTTGTTGAAATATGTCCAACAATCGAATAGATATGAAACACATTAAATAAAGGGTAGTGTGTGATTTCAGTGGTATAACGTGTTTCATGTGCCAATTAGCTATTTGTGTAGTGAAAATAAGTCATGTAAAGACCAATAGTAGCTGGGTGTCACACTGGACACTAAATTGATATATATTATCACATTAAGAAGGCGACCCGGCCGGACTATGAGGAGTCAGTCTGTCATATTGTGCCACCTGTGGAATGGAACTTTAATAATTTACTTTCTCAGAATTTCACTACAGCATTAGGACCTAGAGTCATCTATTCACAATTTATAAAAAATTACTTTAAAAAAATGCAATTGATAACAGTGAAACAACATGTTCTTTAAAAAAAATATTATACGGCCGTAGAGAAAACTTACGTGTCCTTGAAGATAAATTACACTATTACAATTATGAGACTAATGATAGCCCTCCCTTAATTTTGTAAAGAAAATGCTTTAAAAAAAAGACAAACTTATTTGTTACAATTCATTTGTTTTGCTTTAAAACTGTTATTACGAAATGAACGCACACACTCTTATAAACAGATGTGCCTCTTCTAATTCTGAGAAAACAATGTTTCTTTCCGCACACACTAGAGTGTATGCTGACCATATCAAGGTACATACAGTCGTACATTCTGGTAACCTGTACATTAACTATGTACATAACTTGTATACAGGGTGTCACAAAAACCCTTAGCGGGCTATACAGGATCGAATTATTGTACACAATAAAATAAATAAAAATGTTCAGAAACCAAGAAATTATGTTTTCAGTTTTTCATCAATAACTCTGTTTTAATTGACATTAAAAATGTGTAACAGCCGCCATTTTTAAAATTATAAACATAAATTCGATGTGTTTGGTACACTTGTAAATCGTAACATACAAAATGCTCATACCAAGTTTGAACTCAATATCTTATCTATTTCCCTAGTTACAGTGAGTTTTTGTAACACAAAATGGCGGATTGCGATTAAACTAAGCCGAATTCAAAAAAAAGTTACTAAACATTTTTTATTTATTTCAATGTATACGATCCTGTATAGCCCGCTAAGATTTTTGTGATACCTGTAATGTCTCGAGCATCTCTTTTATGCCGTCAACACTTTAGCTTTGTGGTACATTAGGTACGTTACAATAAGCAACCTGACTCCATCAGTGTTAAACATGTAATGTCTTTATTTTCCGTAGTTCCTACATTTGCCGGTCTGCCAGATGACCTTTGGTATTACTTAGCCAATCATAATTAGTATACATATAACATAATATACATCACATCATTCTCTCCTCATAAATTGATACAAACCATTTTTTAATAAAACAAAACATATTTATAAATCATTGTAAAATAAAGCTTTACATTAGACAACTGTCTCAATATTAAAATATAAAGGCGAGTAAATATAAAAATCGCTTGGTTAGGTTACATCTGACAGTCTGAACATAACAATAATACAACTTTAAAAGAAGAACATTATTACTTTAATTCTTTAGGTTAACAAAAACACAAACTAAATAAAACCAAAAACAAATTATAAATCTAAAATTTTTTTAAATCTATTTCTTATAGGATACCTTCTAATGACAACAGGTGTTGTATCATCCTGTACATTTGAAGTACCTTGGTCAGTAGTTGTTTCATTAGGAAGAACAATGCTTGACTTAGATGAACCTAAAGTTTTATCATGTTCTGGCAACTTCAACAATTCGTGAGATTTTGTTTCAGGGCTAGACGTCAATGAATCTATAATGGGATTATCTTGATTTATGCTCTTTTGACCATTAAGGGGCAAAATTTGATCTGCGTGACGTTTCCAAACTGTTTCACTGTTATCTAAACTTACTTCATAAGATACAGGGCTTAAAGGTTTTATAACATCCCTTTTACACCATTTTTTTTATCTGAACGATAATCTCGTACTAGCACCTTATCCCCTTCTGCAAAAGTTGTTAAACGTTTACCAGGAAAATAATCCTTTTGTTTTTGTAAATTTTGAGATACTTCTAACTTTCTATTAGGTGGCAATAAGTCAAACCTTGTTCTTAATTTTCTCCCGAACATTAATTTTGAGGGAGTTTCACAAGTAGTACAATGTTGTGAATTACGGTTATCAAACAGAAACCTATCAATAGCAGTTTCTACATCTATATTATTTTTAATAGCAATTTTAACACATTTTTATACTGTACGTACAGCATTTTCAGCTGCACCATTTGTAGATGGGTGGAACGGAGCTGTAAAGTTATGTTTTATTCTATTATTAGTCATAAATAAAGAAAATTATTTTGAAGTCCACTGAGGACCGTTATCTGTTACAAAAACAACAGGTAATCCATAACGGGAAAATAGTTTTCTTAGTTGTGTTATTGTGGCATTTGAAGTAGTGTTGTTATGCATAGGAATTACTTCTATGAATTTTGAATAAGCATCTATTACTATCAAATACATTTTGTTACCTATTGGTCCAAAAAAATCTGCATGTACACGTTCCCAAGGAACATTAGGAATGTTCCAATGATGCAGTGTGAACTTTGGAGGAATAGGTCTACTTTCATGACAAAACGAATAAGTACTTGCTAGGTTTTCAATGTCTTTATCAATACCAGGCCACCACATGGAAGATCGAGCAAGACTTTTCATTTTTACAATACCTAAGTGATTCCTATGAAGTTCAAAAAGTAAATTTTTTCTTAAAGAAACAGGAATTACAGCTCGGTACCCCACAGTAGACATTCACTTTCAACATTTAGTTCATCTTTCCTAACTTCATAAGGTTTTAAATCATTATTTTCCACTTTATATGGCCAACCATGTAAGACATAATCAAGAACATTTAACAAAATTTTATCATTTTTCATTTCACTTCTCAAATTCTTACAGCTAATTGGTACACATCCAGATTGAATAAATTTCAAATAACCATAATCACAATTATTGTTATCATCATTAAGCTTAAGAGGTAATCTTGATAAACCATCAGCGTTACCATGATCAGCTGATTTAATATAATTTATGTCATAATCATATGCACTCAAAAAATATGCCCAGCGTTGCAATCTATTGGCCGCAATTTGTGGGATACCTTTTTTCTTTCCGAAGATACTCAACAATGCTTTATGGTCTGTATGAAGAGAAAAATGTCTACCATACAGGTATTGGTTAAATTTGTTTATACCGAAAATTATTGACAATGCTTCTTTATCAGTTTGACTATAGTTACATTCTGCTTTAGACATAGTTCTGGAAGCAAATGCTATGGGTTTTTCTTCTCCATTTGGATACACATGAGATAAGACACAACCCAGGCCATGAAAGCTTGCAACACAGGACAATTTAAGTGGCATCTTTGGGTTATAGTGAGCTAAAAAACTAGCAGAGGTCATTAACCTCTTAATTTTATTAAATGCATCATCACATTCTTTTGACCAACACCAGTTAACAGACTGACGTAGTAAATTATATAATGGGTGTAGTATAGTTGCTATATCAGATACAAAAGATCCATAGAAATTTACAAGGCCAATAAACGCTTTTAATTCAGATACATTATTCGGAATTGGAGCTTCAGAAATAGCTTTGACTTTATTTTGATCTGTATGTAACCCGCTTTACTATCAATTATATATCCCAAATAACTAATAGAGTTTTTAAAAAGTTCACATTTACTTTTTCTAACAGTTAAGCCACACTCTTTTAATCTTTTTAAAACTTGTCTCAGTTTAAACAAATGATCTTTTACACTTTTTCCAGTTATCAATATGTCATCTTGAAATGCTACTACGCCATCTAAGCCTAATATCATTTTGTCTACAATTCGTTGAAATATACTTGGTACTGAGGTAATACCAAAGGGGATTCGAGAATATGAAAATAACCCTTTGCTAGTTGAAATAGTTGTTAATGCTTTAGATGAATCATCAAGCAAAACTTGTTGATATGCATCTTTGAGATCAATTTTACTAAATATTTTACCTTCTGAAAGACGAGCAAATAAGTAATCTGTTCTAGGCAAAGGATATCTGTCTACTTTTAACATTGTATTTAGAGTGACTGAAAAGTCACAACAAATGCGAATACTCGAATCACCTTTGGGAATTGCTACAATTGGTGTTCCCCAATAACTTAATTCTACAGGTTGCAATATACCTGAGTCTACTAATCTAGATATTTCTTTTTCAACTCTATCAACCATAGAAAAAGGAACTACTCGTGGTTTGTGGTAAATTGGGTAACTATTTGGCTTTAATTGCAACTTTATTTTACCTTTTGTATAAGTTCCCAATTTATCAGAAAACACCTGACTAAATTCAGTAAATATTTGTTCAGAATATAATTTAAAATTAGAATTTGGTTCATCCAAATTATGCTTATTCATGTTATTTAGACTTAAATGCAAATTAAAAATTTCTAGCCAGTCACGTCCCAACAAAGGTGGACCTCCATTAGTGATTACAAATAATTTTAACATTTTAAAAATTTGGTTACATTTGGCATTCACTTTTATAAAACCTAATGGTTTAATATCACGTCCATTATAAGACATCAGTGCTAAATTTGTATGTAATATTTTTAAATCTTTAAACTTTTTATAAAATAACTTATTTGAAATTGCAGATATAGGACTTCCTGTATCTAGTTCCATATTCATTGGTTTACCTTCAAATTCAACCTCAAACAAAATAGGTCTAGTTATAGTGCTATTGCTATCATTTAAGTTACACTGATTAATTTGAAACATACCTTCATTGACATCATTAACTTGATTATAATGCTGTTCCTCATCTGAACATTCATTGCTTAAACTAACCTCTGTAAGGTTTATATTGTGATGCCTTCCTTTAGGCCTGCATTTAAAACTTGATGGCGTACTTTTACGTTTACACACATTAGACAAATGACCCTTCTGATTACATTTAAAACATGTGTATGACAAAAAACGACAATTAGAAGTTACGTGATTACTTCTACCGCAACAGTACAATAAAGTTTGTTATAACTGGTATGCTTGTGAAGGTTAGGTGGCTTTTGTTGACTTGTAATTGTAGAACTAGGTGTAGAGATGGATCCAGTCTTTTTGTGATTCCCAAAATCCTTTGAAGTTTTGTATTTAGAAAAATTCAAGGAGTTATCCCCAGTCCTTCGTTGATGTAGAGTTGCGGTGGTCAAATCTGCGGTTTCGAGAGACATTGCTATTTCAACTGCCTTCTTGAATGTTAACTTTTCTGTCTCAGTAAATAGCCTTTTCTTTACACTGTCACTTCGTAGGCCAGAAACAAATTGATCCCTTAATGAGATGTCGCGGTTTTCGAACAAACAGTCCTTAGCTCCCCTTTGTAAGGCAATTACAAAATCCGAAACATTTTGGTTTTCAGCCTGCCTTATTTGTTGAAATTTGTATCGCTCTGCTATTTCGGAAGGTTTTGGATGCAAATGGTTGAACATAATATTGTTTAATTGCTCAAACGTTTTACTACCTGGTTTGGCTGGTTGACATAAATCATGTAGGATACCAAATGTTTTTCTGCCACACAAATTTAACAGAACACTTGCTTTTTTCTTAGGATCTACTATGTCGTTTGAATTAAAAATACTGTTCTAATCGTTCCACATATATTGCCCAATTTTCAGAGCCTTCGTCAAATTCTGACATGTGACCAATGGTAACCATTTTTGCACTTTAGGCCTAGTCAATTTTTAGAATTCATAAACCAACAAAAAATAGACCTAACAAAGTCTTCTTAATAAAGTTATGCACAAAATCTGTTTGATTTAACAATTATTTCGACTAAATTATAACTTTTTACAACTTAGTTAACAGTTCAGAACACGTTCAGACAACTTAAAAAACGTATAATTTCACTCGGACTAGACAATTAGACTTATGCCTACCTTGAGTTCTTAACACAATTAATTTCTTCTTTGAATTTAATTCTATCCCATCCTCGTTGCCATGTAATGTCTCGAGCATCTCTTTTATGCCGTCAACACTTTAGCTTTGTGGTACATTAGGTTCGTTACAATAAGCAACCTGACTCCATCAGTGTTAAGCTTAGTTTACACTAGCATGTAGCAGTGGTGCCACTAAATCGCGCCAGTTTTAGTGTCATGCCACTAGAGGTTTACACACAAATGTAAGTGTTCTTGCCATGCCACTGTTAATGGCAGGGTTAGATGGAGACAGTTGATTTGTTGTACAGAAATGATTTTGTAGTTTTTGTGTGATTACCTTTAAAATGTCTGATTATATTGAAAGTGTTCGGATTGTGTTAGGAACAGTGATTGATGCAGTTAGTGAAGAGTTATTAGACGAAGCACGTGACATTGTGAAACGGATTAAACCAAGGAAACCTAGGACCTGTTGGGAAAGGAAATGGATAAGTAGAAGGACACATTTTGGTGCATCAAAATTGTTAGAGGAACTTGCTGCTGAGGATAATCAAAGCTTCAAAAATCATCTAAGAATGTCAGAAGAAAAGTTTGAGGAGTTACTACAACATGTTACATATTCAATTCAAAAATCAAATACAAAGATAAGGTTGGCTTTACCAGCTAGACTAAAATTGCAAATTACATTGGGGTACCTGGCTACGGGTGACTCGTTTGCGTCATTGCAGTACATGTACCGTGTTCCTAAGTGTACGATTTCAAAATTTCTACCACAAGTTTGTGATGCAATATTCGAGGCTCTGAAGGATTACGTTAAGGTTAGTTTTCAAATTTAATTATTTATTACATGCTATATTTTAATGCTTAATGAAGTACAGGAATGGGAATGTTACCACTTATAGCGTCCATGAAACACACCATTAAGAGAAACATAAGTTTATTTCTATGTTAAAGCAACACTAGTATAACAACTTAATTAGATTAAACTTAAACTTAATTAAATTGCATATTGTTTTGGAAATCAAAAGCTGTTGCCGTTAATATTGACCATGAAACACACCATTAAGAGAAATATTCAATTATATCAATAATAAAGCAACGCTAGTAAAAAAGTACTTCATTAAATTGCATATGTTTAGCACGTAAAAAAACTGTAGTCTTTATGACAGTTATCATTGATCATTAATAATTGATATTGCTAAGCTAATTAAGTCTTTATCCCCCCGCTCAATGTTGCTATCTTCTTGGAGACTTGGGAAGAAATGGAACATGTGTCGGTGTTGGTGTGGTAATCGCCATCATTCCATTGTGCAACATTCTGCAAAATGTTGCTTGGCCTGTTTGCACAGGCGATTCGTCGTCGAAATAGGCAGGACTGGATTTCCTGCATTGCAGCCAACGCTTCAACCTCTGGAAGCTTTTTCAATTGGGTTGAAACTAACAGACCGAACATATCAAATTCACAATTTGTTTGTACACTAGAATTTCCATGGCTGAAAACCCGATTAGTAATAACTTTCAGTTCACCAACAGCAGTTTTTATTTTGTTTAAACGTTGTTCTGCCACTTTTTTAGACAAAGGTCTTACATACGGATGATTTGGCTTAGCTGTAGTTGCTGGCTTCTCTCGTGGTATACGAGTGACGTTGGGAGTGAAAGAAGTTGCAGGTGACAGTGGTTCAACAGTATCCTCAACCCTTTGAATTTCAGTTTCATCCGGTTCGTCCACGTTCTCATCTGGTTGAGTATCTGATTGTTTCTGAAAAGAGGCACCAATTTAAAACTATTGTATTTGTTTAACTGATTTTATTTATATTTTAAATTAACATAATAAGCATGATTTTATAGGTTCCTACTGCATAAAATGAATGGATTGAAATAATGCAAGGATTTTCTACTAGATGGTATTTTCCACGTTGTTGTGGCAGCATCGACGGTAAACACATCACGATACAATGCCCTAGTAACAGTGGATCAGACTTTTACAATTACAAAGGGTCATTTAGTACAATCCTTCTGGCAGTTGTGGATGATGCTTATTGCTTTACCTACATAGACATTGGAGCAAATGGGCGTGCGTCAGACGGTGGAGTGTTCGGAAATAGTGCTTTTCAAAAGGCAATAGACAGCAAACAGCTTAATTTGCCAGAGAATGCGTTGTTTTTTGCTGATGACGCGTTCCCTTTAAGGGAATATTTAATGAACCCATATAGTACTAGAAGTGGTCCTTTAACTCTAAGACAGAAAGTTTTTAATTATCGTCTTTCTAGAGCACGACGCATAGTTGAAAATGCATTCGGCATCCTTGCAGCCAGGTTTCGTATTTTTGGAAAGCCGATTCCGTTATCGCCTAATAAAGTAGATGGTGTGGTAAAAGCAACTGTAGCTATGCATAATTGGCTACGACAAACAAGTCCTGGTGTATATTTCTACAGAGGATGTGTTGATGAAGAAGATTTAGAAACTGGTACTATTATACCAGGACAATGGCGTAAAGAAGTCCTATTCGAAGGATTAGCTAGTGTGAAAGAGACATCACAACATCGCAACCCATCAAAGAGAGCAAAGAATGTTAGGGATAAACTCGCCGATTGGTTTATGGGAGAAGGAAGTGTTCCTTGGCAACGAGAATTTGTAAGCCACCAAAGAAATTTAAATAAAGTACTGTAAAGAATTTTGGTACTTCAATAATTGTACCAAGAACTCTGTTATTAATCCTTTGTATTAATAAATGTATTAACATGATATGTGGCTTAACATTTTATTGTGTCCAAGTCTTATGTGGTAATTGGTAATTGTATTATATAACGGGATCTTATGGGGTTTTTAAATTTATTAAAATCTGTTTTTAATTTTTAACCAGATCATTTGCAAAACCCACATAATTGTATTTAACCATATTGTTGAGCTTAAAGTAACAAAATGTTTTTTTTTTTAGTATTTTGAATTATTAACCTAAGTTTTAAGGTTGCAAAAAACACATACAAATAAGTTCCAATTTTAACCCTAGAAGTGGCCACTTTCTAGCTAAAGTTCGCTCCGGTTTTTAGTGTTTTGCAAGCATATTTTAAAAAAAATCGCCAAAAATAGTAATTCTATCCCAATCCAAAAGTGTTGCATGGCTTTATTGTAGAGAAAGGTTCAAAGAATTCAGATATGCATATTACAAATTTTATTGATGCAAAATTGTAAAAGTTATTAGCTCAAGAACAAAAAAATGTTCAATAACGAAAGGAAAAAGTGTTCAATACAACATAGTGTAGAGGATAATTCAAAGAAAAGAACAGTATATTTGTCTAATCATAGTTCCGTTAAGTATTATAAAAAACTTCAATAGAATAACAAAAACAAACGAACGAAGGGAATGTTCTGTCAACAAGGGCGGGACTGGAAGTGAGCACCTAAAATGCATGGGAACACCTGGTCGTTTAGTCTATCCCAAGTAAGTGCATGAATTCAGTAACTTTCCAAAGAGGTTAAATCTTCACGATTCTTGACGTATATTTACATTGGTACTGAGAATATTTGTATAGATGGTCTGCGACGTTGAAAAAGAGGGAAACAACAGTACAATAATTGTACTAGAATCCACGCGTGAAAACAGGAGTGAATGGATCTACTTTTTTAAAACGGTGTTTATGAATGTAAATATTCGTTTTACAAAAAAGTTTTAAATACAAAAATTATAGTTTAATTTATTGCCTCTCCAACGGTGCCGTCGATTTTTTACGATCGGATGATTTTTAGTGAATTAATTTATCGAATATGCAAATGTATGTAAATTCTCGATATCGTTCGAGCAAGAATTTTTTTATTATTAACCAACAATTTTATTTTATTTTACATGCGACGGTATTTTTGTATATTCAGTGGGGAACTAAACACTTCTATATTATAATTCAATATATTAGGCATACATACCTCATCAGGAAGTCCAACTGATTGGCTCCCTCAACAACTCTGTACAACTTCTCCCACGATACGGTCCATAGTACTAAACCATCTCAGAGTAGGTGTGTATACATCGTCTAGCCCTTTGCCCGATGACTTGCTCTTCTGGATTTTCATCAACTCGTTACTATAGGTGTTCCGGAGAACGCGAATTTTATCTTTGACTTTTTTAACTGTCAAATCTTTTTTCCCCATGAGTTTGACTATTTCATCCCATGAATGTTCTTTTACATTTCGATCTTTATACTCAGGGACTTTGTAGTCCCATAAGCAGGGAAATATTTCATACAACTCGAGAAATCGGTCGATTTCGGCCGGCTTCCATCTCTCTTCCTTCTTTCTACCTTCTACCTTTTCTGGCATTTCTACCTGAGCTTCATTCTTCTGCTTACTCGGATTTTCTTTGGTTTCGTCCATGACACCGTAACAAACACTTCACTTTTTTGCACCGTAACAAACTTCGTGACACCGTAACAAACACTTCACTAAAAAAACACACGTTTATTATCAGAGATCCAGCTAGGTAGTAGATGTCACTGGAGCTAAACATCCGTCACTAGCACTGGCGCTGTGGTTTACACGGGCCACAGGAAGTGACGCGTCAGTACAGATGGCGCGTCATCGCTACTGGTGCCACTAATATATGTCGAAACCTATATTAGTGTCGTCACTCCCATTGGCCCACCACTGTACCTCTCCACTAAAAGTGTCGCGTCATTTATGGTTTACACGGTACATTTTTGGCGCCACTTTGATGCCAGTAAAAGTGGCGCCACTTCTACATGCTAGTGTAAACCTAGCTTTAGTGTCGTCACTCCCGTTGGCGCGCCACTGTACCTCTCCACTAAAAGTGTCGCGTCATTTATGGTTTACACGGTACATTTTTGGCACCACTTTGATGCCAGTAAAAGTGGCGCCACTTCTACATGCTAGTGTAAACCTAGCTTTAAACATGTAATGTCTTTGTTTTTATTTTCCGTAGTTCCTACATTTGCCGGTCTGCCAGATGACCTTACGTAATACTTAGCCAATCATAATTAGTATAGCCTACATATAACATAATATACATCACAATACCCATATATATTTTATA
Source organism: Philaenus spumarius (assembly GCA_018207615.1). Taxonomy (NCBI): domain Eukaryota; kingdom Metazoa; phylum Arthropoda; class Insecta; order Hemiptera; family Aphrophoridae; genus Philaenus; species Philaenus spumarius. Next base: position 243,851 of record JAGFPH010001597.1, on the reverse strand, counting down.
TATATATGTGTGTGTGTGTTAGTTAACCACAAATTCTCATTTAGTTGGACAACTATTACTTTACCGAAATACAAAACGCTTCGCGAGAGGTTGGCACTATAATGGACTTTTCAGCCCACACAGCGCAACTATATCTAATGTATATCCATATGGATATCCGTGTTGGATATCTACGATATCTGTATACATCCAATGTATATCCATTGGACATCCAATGGATATATTTGACAATTTACTGGCATGAAATAGATATCCATCAGCTATCTATTGCACATCCAATGGATATATTTGACAATTTATTTACATGAAATCTAAATAAATTTATGCATCAGCTATCTAATCCACATCCAATAAATGTCTTTGATTCCAGGAAAAAATGAAATAGATATCTCTAGATATCAATCAGCTATTAAATGTACCTCGGTTAATTGTGTAACATACTCATATTACAAGACATTTCATATTGACATGAAAATAAATTATATATATCTATATATTTTTTTTCATTGTGTAAGCTCCCGTATTGGAAATGATAACAAATATTGAAATAGGTATAAATTACCTGTTTCACTGTCTATCCAATCCTTGATTATTTGTTGTGACTAATAATTTTGTTGTCACGACAAATAATCAAGGATTGGATAGACAGTGTAACAAAGGTAATTTATACCTATTTTAATATTTATATATCTATATATGTTATTTAATTAATGCACATCACTCCTGTGATATTTATTGATTTTTTTTAAATATATATATTAAATTTTAGCTTTATGATATAAATTAATGTGATTTATGCCAACAAAATGGTCTTGTGGTTGCAATAAAAATTGTTATTTTCTTGTTGTAAAATTGTTTTCGCAACATAGCAATTAATAAGTGCAATACGTGTTATTTTCTTATGCATATCAAACTAATAGTTACAATTATTACTATTGACTAAAGGTACAATCAACTCAATTTTAAAGGAAAAACCAGTCAGTATATTTATGTTAAGCTGCTGGTGAAATCATGGTCGGCAAGACTGAAATAAATTTGTAAAACTTTCAAAACATTGCGTGTGTGGTTTTTTCTTATACTAATAATAATTTTTAATTTTAAACCTTAAGTGTTTCTTTTTATTTTTATTTCATATCTGTTGAACTAATGAAATCAAGGGAGTACTTTAGTGCACAGCACACAAATACACCAATAGGCTTCTACCTATATAATATGTTGGATGAGATTCCATTTGTAGCTAGCTTGGCAACACGCTAACCTTGGTGATATGAAATCTATACACTAAAAGTTTTTTTTAACTTTATTTTCAAATAAAAATTATTGAAATAAGTACAGTTAATATTTTTATTTAATCCTGGTCACCATCAATTTTCTTCTGCCCATTTCCATTTTCTTAAACACTATTACGCCTGAAAAAAAATGTTTTTTAAATTAGATTTTTGTAAGAGGATTTAACTTTTACTTTCTCCCCCTATACCATAGTATATGGAGAAAGTATTGTATTCGTCAAAATTTTCGAGTTTGAGTTTTTGGTGGAAATATCCGTTTTGGGTCCCCCTGAACCTAAAAAAGTGGTTTTCGGAGTGATGTCTGTGTGTGTGTCTGTATGTGTGTCTGTGTGTCTGTGTGTCTGTGTGGATGTTATCAGACCTAGAGCCTAAACCAGTCGTCCGATTTTGATGAAATTTGGTATGGAGGTACTAATCCACGGTATCTCCAGGCGTTTTTTTCATTTTTGTGAATTTTTTATTTTTAAGGGTAATTTTCCCATAAAAACCCTTAAAATAACGGAAAAATCAACTTTTCTCAAAAACGGCTCTAACGATTTTGATTAAAATTTTATAGTTTATTAGGGACCTAAAGTACTATAAACTGTAAAATTTTGATCAAAATCGTTCGAGCCGTTTTTGAGAAAAGTTGGTTTTTCCGTTATTTTAAGGGTTTTTATGGGAAAATTACTCTTAAAAATAAAAAATTAAGTTCCTATAATGAGGGAGAAAGTATGTGTCAGTTTCCTGATACCGTTTATTTTAGACTCAGGTTGGTCCTACTTGAAGGTGGTAAATATAGTAGGCATAAAATAGTTATTCCATGTGTTGTAAAACTTATATAAGTGCTAAACATTTTTACTGAATATATTTAACTAGCTGAATACCCATGCTTCGCTACAGGGAATTTGTTTTTTTCATCACTATGATTCATAATTAATTGTAATATTTTTCTCTCATTTTCTTTCATTTATTACATAAATTACATAAGTGAATTATAACATGTTTTCAATTAGTTTGGTATTTATTGTTCACTGGCTGCCCGTCAATCGTCTTCGTCATGGTATGTGTGCCGAATAAATTAAATCAATAAAACAATTTTTTAAACAGAGTGAAGGCGTCTTCTTTTTCAACCGCTAAATCTACATACTGGTAAATCAGTCTTAGCTAGATGTTTGCAAATCACCCAGATACGTCTTTATTATGCGAATGTATAGATTGGGATTGTTTTGAACAGCTTACGTCTAAAATATTTACTTAAAATGAATAACTGCCAAATTTCAACTCTCTAGCTTTCTCTGTTTGAAGTTATCATTGTTAGTTAATGATGGATGTTGAATTTTATTATAATTACTTGTTCGGACATTTGCCATCATTTGTGTGTTAAATTATCAAACACGACGTTTTGGGAATACAAATCAATTCCCGTTCTCAAGTGACTAAAACTAACGGTACATTAACCCAGGCAACTAGGCCTATGTAAGGGTGAACAAAGTAAAACTACAATTCCTTCTCTAGCTTTAAGGAAGGAATACCAATTAATATTTATTGTTTTTAGGGGTTGTTATTACATTTTCAACCCTTAACAGCATGTAACAAAATGTAAAACTGATTTATTTTTTATATGTATCTTGTAAGAAATAAATGTACAAAATTTCAGCTCTATAGCTTTAAGGAAAGTATAAAAATAAATATTTATTGTTTTTTGGGGTTGTAATAACATTTTCACAACTAAAGCTGTACGTAAAAAAATATAAAACTCATTTACTTTTTATATGTGTTTTGTAAGAAATAAACGTAAAAAATTTCAGCGTAAAAAAGATAGCGCTTGCGCGCTCCAGTGGTCCGACGCAAGTTTTATAACCGCTTCGCATGGATTGTGTAGGACTACAATCAATGGATGTTGCAATATTATTTTAGTAAATGTGTGTGCTTATATACTGTTTTTAATAAATATATATAGTATATTAGATTGTATTTGGTGAGTTTTTTTATTACATTTATATAAATAATTTATTGATTATACCTTTAATTCAAATAATTTCAACAGCAAATGACTTGTATTGGAAGTTTAATACTTGTATTTTAGCCGTTTATAGATTAGTATTTTACTTAGTATGTTTTTACAAAACAAAAAACAAACACCTTGAATAAGTATACACATACATTTTTAATTGAATGCCAGTTTTGGTTCTTTTGCTAACCCCACCTTATTGAATGAAATAAATAGGGCTTCCATTATCTACCCCCTATGAACCCGCCGTGTTCCAGACTGACTTAAACCGGCAGCTGTCACATTTCCATGTTCAAAAGAAAAGAATTAAAAAATGTATGTTACATGGCTGCATCACGGACCTCCCACCCATCTGAAACGTATGTACAAGTCTTAAGTATTTATGTTACACTATGAAGAGATTTTAAATATAGGCCTAATAGCATTATTCGCAATATTTATTTTCAACTTTATCTTGGTATTTTATTAATATTAATATTTACAACTTGCAAATCACTGTAATATCAAATCAAGTAATAATTTCTAGTGCATGGTGATTCAAATCTAAAAACGATCGTCTGTTTCTTCATCTGTTTTAGTGGAATTATAACACGATAAGCCATTACAGTTTTCACACATAGAGGAAAATTTCACCCTGATTTCAAGCATCTACAGTAGGCCTAGTTTCCACACGGCGTTTTACAACTGCAATAGGTACAGGAGGTCATCTGGAACAAAATTCTTTGAGCTAGGAATAGGATTTAGTGCCTTCTTTGTCCCGTCGTTACCTTTTACATTTTCATTCTTTCATTCCCAGTTCGTAGGCTGAAGGTTTTTACCAATCCAAACTTGAACTTGTATATAAACTCCCAATAATATATGTTGGTGAGCTGCTTCTGACGTTGGAGGTAATTTCACTACGTCAAAGTTGGATTTAAGCGTTGTTTTACTGGTAATAGAAGTGAACTTAAAATAACGGTCTTCATTCAAATTTGAATATTTGCTGGGCCCGTACATATCTAGAATTAACTTTCTCCCTTCTCCAATAATTCATCTCGAGACGTATTTGCATTAAAAAACGTCTCTGCTTAAATTCTGGTTTGGATTTTTGTCTTGATAATATCGACAGATTTTAGTTTTCCAAGCCAAAGAAAGAAGAAGTTGTGTCACATCCAGTAACTGCATAAGCAAATAAAAGATGTTCCAGATACTGCTATGTAAATCAATAAGGGATGTATACAACTGTTGATGTTTTACCATAAACTACCTTTTGAAAGATTATTGGTTTATCCTGTGGTGCAAGGGTCACAAGTAACACTAACAGATCTGTATCTGACCCCACTACAATTGCTTTCGAAAATCTGTTTAGCTGGTCAATAATAATTTGTTTATTGTTGCTCTTGTTTGAAAGGAATTCCTCTTGTTTTGTATTGCACTTAGAATTTCTAACAAAATCTATGTCACTCGATGAGATTTTGTCAGATCTTCTTGCATGTTCCTCTCCCTTTGTTGTGGATTCTTTAGGATATACAGAGTTTTTTTTTAAATCTATTAATAACATGGGAGCAATAACTCTGGATTATGTCTTCAGAACTTCCTTACTTTGGCCAAGAAACGCAATATAAAAGGAAGGACATCATCCCCTTGAGGTAATTCATTGGTGATACGCTCAGTAAATACTTTTGGGAAATACGATTTTGATCCTTTGCGTTGTGAGACTTCATCAAATAAAGAAGAAGGAGCTGTGAAGCTAACTCGTCTCCAAGATAAAACTTCAACTTACTTGGGCTGTCATAGAAACGTAAGATGGGGTTGAAAAGTTGTTGATGGTTTACCGCAACTTCGTCAGTTCGAATAACTACTGACTTGTGACGGGTCGCCGGAATACTACCCCCCAGAAAACAACCCCCCCAAGCAGGTTCCTACGTCATTTTGACGTCAGAGATCGGGGGGGCAGTTTTCCAGTCACGCACACCCAAGTTTCGATATAATTAGAATTAAAAAAAAACTAGAGGACTAACCTAAACTGTTTAGTCACAGTATGTTGCCGATAACAGTATAATTAATTGTAGGAACCTGCTTGGGGGGGTAGTTTTCCGGGGGGGAGTATTCCGGCGGCCCCCGTTTGGTGGGGGGGGGGGGGAGTATTCCAGTCGCGGACACGGCTCCCATATTGGTTAGTTGGCAGATTTCGTGACGTCACGTTTCACCTGGGGGGTAGTTTTCCGGGGGTAGTATTCCGCATCCCCCTTGTGAATTGCTTGGGTCACGACCATATCTTTCGTTTTTAGCTTCAATTCTCCAAATTTCTTTCCTTTCATTTTTTCCATATCCCGTTTTCCAATTTCATATGCATTGTCACAATTTACTCTTTCAACTGAAATGACACCTGAGCCTAAAGACGCTAACTCTCCCGATAGTTTTGTACACGGGTTGTGTTGAGTTAGCCATGAAATAAACTTTTGTTTTTCGGAATCGTCTCTCATCTTCCGAGACTGTTGAAGTTCTACGTGTTATCTATGAATGACTTTGCATAAGGAAGTTGTCCTACAGCATGAAAATGCAGTAATCAACATGCAGTAGAAATTATCACTTAATTTGTTATTACAATGAGTACCTGGGCGACCGAGCATTACTCGGTATTTTTGTTAATTGTGTTTTTTTTTATAGGAAAATGTATGTAAATACAAATCAGGTAAGTACTGTTTTGTAGGCCTACTCATAACTCGCGAAATATTAGCACGGGTCAGCTGATTTCAAGCTTAAAACAATTCTAACCTTTAAGACAAAAAAAAAAAAAAAAAAAATTTATAGGAGACAGCTGATGGAAATATTATAGGAAACAGCTGATGTTTGTCATATGTATCCTATTGATTTTAAATTACATAACCCCAATGTTAAAAATTTTCAATTTTCAAATGAGTTTTTCAGAAAAATACGAGTTTTCCTGAGGTAGTGGTTTTCACCAATCGATTTTTTAGTCCCAAAAGCCTCTAATTCCAAAGTTTCAGCAAAATCCTTCCGCTGGATCTCGAGATTGCTCGTACAAACACACAAACAAACCAACAAACAAACAAACAAACAGACATTGCTCGTATTAGAGTATAGGATTTGCAAGTTGTAAATATTAAAATAAATAAAAAATCAATATAAAGATGAAAATAAATATTGCGAATAATGTTATTATTTAGAATCTCGTTATAGTGTAACATAAATATCCTACTTATTTATACTTGAGCCTACTCAAGACTTGCCTATTCAGGGTGGGTGGGAGATCCGTGATGCTGTCATGTAACATATAGTTTTAATCCTTTCCTTTTGCACGTGGAAATGTGACAGCTGCCGGTTTAAGCCAATCAGGAACCGGTGGTTCCATAGGTGGTGGATAATGGAAAGCCCTATTTATTTTATTCAATAGAGTAGGGTTAGCCCCCCGAACCAAAACTGGTATTCGAAATAAAATTTGTGTGTTCACTCGTTCAAGGTGTTTTGTTTTTGAAAAAGCATACTAAGTAAAAACGAAACTATAAATAGCTAAAATACAAGTATTAAACTTCCAATACATTTGCTATTGAAATAATTTGAATTAAAGGGATAACCAATAAATTATTTATATAAATGTAATAAAAATGTTTTATAAGTACCATTTTTGTGTATTTTGAATAATTTAAAAAATATAGGTAATAAAGTAAATTTATATACTTTGAGAAACCATTTTTTTGTGTTTGTTGTTTAATAGCTCCCTTAATATTATCTTTAACGAAAAATTTATAAGAACAAAATATGTTTAATATTTATTAAGGAACATATGCACAAAATATTAATTTGCTGCGATAAGTATTAACGGACTTTTAAGCAATCTAGTAAAATTCTGCATTTGCACGCTTCAAGGGGGGCTGGAGGAGGAAGCACAAGGGGGAGAAGCGGGGACTTTTGAGAAAATACATGTCTCATAAGGGTTTATCACATATAAAAATTCAGCTTTCCCCTAATTAGTTGCGACAAATGGCGATTTTCGGCCTTTATTGACTGGGCTACAAACTGGATGAAGGATAATAGTTAAGTAAAATATAATAACAGCATATTCAATCAAATAGTTCAATCAAATTACGGAATTTTCTGGAAAAAATGGAAACAGCTCTAAATCTAGCTGGAAATGATTTTAATCTGCTCAAGAATGTTCCTTCTACAATTATTACAGTCGATTAGGGATGAGCGGCAATAAGTGTGGAATGGTAGGGGTAAAAACAGGTAACTGTTTTAATTAATCCCAAAAATTTGTATTAGTGCTAATTGTAGTATACGAAAAAATAAGAAACCATTATATTTAACATAATTTGGCATAACCTCAAAATTGCTGTTTCGAAAAACTACTGTGTCTCAAGCCTTTCAATTGTTCATGAATAGATTTAAGGATTTCATTGTATTAACTAAGGAAACGCATTTGTGTCAAGCTAAACAGGTACCTTTAAAACCTCGGATTACTTTGGATTTGAGTAAGCGCATTAATAAGAGGAATATTCTGTCAAAAAAATGTTACAAACAAAAATAAAACGACAAACGAAAAATAAAAAAAACATTATTTCTTACAAAAATAGATTATCTACTACATCAGACATATAACAAATTTGTATTATAAGGAAACTTTAATAGAGAATAAGGGAAATATAGGGGCCCAATGGAGAGTTGTTAATGAAATTCTGGGACGCGATAATATCAAAAGAACAATAAGTGTAATAAAAACGCATTCTGACGAGTATATTACTAATCCGGTGGATATTGCACAATTATTTAACAATTATTTTATAGATGTTCCATTGAATAAAAAAGTAGCATTATAGTCTTTCCGCTCGAACGTGATACCTAGGGGATGAAGCGACTTCTCGGAATTCAACCCCCCCCCCCCCCTCTCTACCCTCCGCCAGGCCGGTGACAAACAATGACTCACCTAGTGGCGGTGACCCCCAGCTCTACATTTTTTTTTATTTCAAGTTTAAATTTAAAAAATTCATGTTTTTTGAACTCTAGATAACATTCTAAAGAAAATGAGTCCAAATGCGACTAAAATTCGGTAAACATTGATGATATACTGTAACTGTAACATTCCATTGTTATTGTATATAGATGTGTATTTTATCCTAGTTTATGAAGCATTTTGGTCTCGTTTAGACTCATTTTCTTTAGAATGTTAAGCAGAATTAAAAAAAAAATTACATTTAAAATTTAAACTTGAAATAAAAAAAATGTGTAGTGCTGTGGGACACCGCCAATAAGTGAGTCATTGTTTGTCACTAGCCGAGGGTCGAGAGGGGGGGGGGGTTAAGTTCCGAGAAGTCGCTTAACCCTCTAGGTATCACGGCCGAGCGGACAGACTATAGCTATAGAGATTATTTGGATAGTGGACAAAATATTTTTTCATTTTTCAAAAATACTGTAAATCAATATTTATGAATCCTATTACAGAAATTGAAGTTATTAATACAATTGATAAACTATATAGTAAAAAGTTTGCAGGTAGGGATGGAATTAGTACCAGGATGTTAAAAAGAGTAAGTTTGGTTGTTGGTGGTGTCTTGGCTGAACTGTTCAATTTTAGTATTGAAAAGGCTGAGTTTCCTGATCTGTTAAAAAGGGCAGTTGTTATTAAAATCTTTAAGAAAAATGATACAAAAGACCCAAACAATTATAGACCTGTTGCTCTTCTCTGTTTTCTCTAAAGTATTTGAAAGGGCAATCAAAGGAAGACTAATTTCCTATTTGAACCACATTCACTATTTTAGTGACAACCAGTTTGGTTTCAGAAAAAAATCTTAGTACAGAAGTCAGCTTGAATAAAGTAATGACAAATATTTTTAATTCTTTAAATAATGGGGGGGGGGGAAACAGTAGGGCTTTTTATTAACATCACGAAGGCTTTTGATGCAGTCGACCTCGAGGTCTTGTCAAAACGGCTATGGGAGTTAGGTGTAAGGGGAGTGGTTCATAGGTGGTTTACTAGTTATCTACTAAATCGTACACAATGTGTAAGAATGGTGGGTTTGTTAGTGGGGAATTAATAGTCCATAGTGATGTTCCACAAGGTTCTGTCCTTGGAGCATTATTACTTCTAATTTATATCAATGCACTCTGTACAGGCCAATTCAAGGAAGAGCTAACTGATTTTGCAGATGCAGCTGCCTTTGTATACAGTGGTAGGGACTTGGAAACTGTTAGAAGGGATCTTGATCAAGACCTACTTTCTATCTGCTAGTGGTTTACCCAACACTATATGGTGCTCAGTATAAAACAATATATATAATTTTTGACCTGAAAAAAGACTATAACTTTGACCATAGAGTTCAGTATCATTCGTTGTCATGTAAAAGAGAAAATAGAATTATTTGTGAGACATTAGGCGGTGTAAAAATTTTAAAATACCTTGGGGTTACTTTGGATTGTAGAGTCAGTTAGAAGTACCATGTCAAGGAATTAAACAGCAAATTATTGACAATATTAAAATATTGTATTACCTAAAATCAATTTGTGATTATGAATTTCTTAAAGATTATGTAGGCCTACTTTGTACTTGTTCATTCCAAGTTAAGTTACGACGTGTTGGTTTGGGGTCGGTACATACCTATCCACACTAATGCCCGTCATAGTATCACAAAAACACATTATCAAATCAATGCTCTTTAGATCAAGAATTGATAGCTCTGAGACATTATTCATACAGTTGGGTATATTATATTTTCGTAGAGTTTATGTCAGGACGGTATTGAAGATGGTATTTATAAACAATGTGGTTGTGCGCAAATGGTCTCCTCAATGGTCTCTTCACGTAAGGAAAAGTTCTGCATTTTACCAAAATCTATAGGCTGATTTTTTATCAAAAAACCTACTTGTACCACGCACCAAAGTTTTTTAATTCCATACCAATAGATATAAAACAAATTCATGGAACCAAACAATGTTTGAGAAAAATTGGTTGTTACAGAGTGATAATGTTGAGGACATCTTCGACTGCTTAACGTAATTTATTGAATTAAGGGAAGAAGGCAATATATTGGGGAGGAGGATTACTCTGGGTAGAACTGAGTTATAAAAAGTTTAAAATGACATTTTAAGTTACGAGGTTAGGTTAGGACAGTCTCTTGCTCCTACTTTTGTTGCAATTGTTTTTAAGGTAAACCCAAAAACTGGCTTTGCCAACCGGGTTGCCTAATTTCTTGTTTTTTTTGTTTGTTTTTTTATTCGGTTGGCATTTAGTATAAATTATTGTATATGTTATGTATTTAATTATACTGTATTAAACAATTAAAACACTTATGTATAGTAGGATATAAGTAGATATTAAGTTATATAAGTGTTATTATATTATTATATATAAGTGTTAGGATATTATGTTATAATTGTATACTGTATAAATGTTTATATGTATATATTTGTATAGCCGATTTTATTCTTAAAGGGAAATAAAAATTCATTCATTCATTCAAATCTCGAGCTAGTAGACATACATCTTTTCAAAATTGTTTTATTTTCCGATCAAAAAGAATAATTTAATAACTGTTCGGGGAAAATATAACTTTTAATTTCCCAAATAAGCTCAATTTTTTCATAAACAAAATGTATTTGATTTTGAGATTTTGAGAAAAAATGAGGTTAAATTCAAAAATATTGGGCAAGCAGGGTTTTGTCGAAAAATTTTGAATTTAGGCTCATTCCCTTTGTAATTGTGTCAACTTTATGAAAAAATCTAATCATAATTCTTTCCTCTTCTAAAATATTTAAAAAAAAGGCAAAGAATAAAATTTTAGATTTCGCTAAGACTCAAAATTTCTTATTCTGTGTCAAATTACATTTTATCAATAAACAGTATAATTTCTTCATAATAGTAATATTATTGACAAAGTTGAAGTGTAAGAAGAATTTTGTTTAGCCTTTTCTATAAAAATCACAATTAGTCTTAAAAAATTCAAACATTAATAAATATATAATATATGGCATTCGACCCAAAAGTGTTATTCCAATTACATTAAAATTAGGCCAAAAAATACTCAAACTGGGAAAAAACAAAGGTATGATTGTTGGAAGTTGTTCATTACCCTTCGCTCTAAATGTGGTAAAAAAAGTCTCCACCAAAATAGCGTCGGGTTTGGAGGTGGGAGGGTGGAAAACTTTTTGTTTTCGAGGTTATTTGCAAATATCTCGTAAAAACCCTTTACTACGTTAAATTCTCTAGTAAATGGCTATGTACTTTTTTTAGCGATCAATAGTTTTGGAGATATCAAGGAGGTAAAGTAAGGTATTTCTGTAGTTATATTTGAAAAGGTGTTTAAATTAACAAATTCTCGACGATTTAAAGTACAATTAACATTACGGGGGTATGTTTTGATAATACAGATCTGCAGACATGTGATTGAGTTTTTGATGGACAATTTGCTCTAAATGTGGTAAAAAGTCTCCACCGAAATAGCATCAGGTTTTCAGGTGGGAAGGGGGTGGGAAACTGTCTATTTTTGAGGTTATTTGCAAATATTTCTTAAACCCTTCACTTTACAGCTGAGTTTGTTCAATAACTTTTTAAGATACGTTAAATTTTCTACAATTAGCCCTCTTCACACTTCACAATTGCGAGTCGATGCGAAGGATACTCGAGTATCTTGGAATTCACTTCCAATGTTAAGTAATGGTGAGAAACAAACTACGCCACTCCCAAGAGATGCGTATCCTATAAGTTTAGTATTCTACCAGTCTCACGCCATCTGCCTGGAAGGTCGCCCATCAGTTGGGTTTCTTGAGTCTCCTGTCACATTTGTGAAATGGCGGGTGAAAACGCGTTCAACATGAAATTTGTGGGTGAAGTTGAGAAGCTTCCCGAACTATATAATTTCAATTTGCCTCATTATTCAAGGAAGGTCGAAGGCTTGGGTGAACATATCAGGTTAGTGCAATAACTTTATTACTTCTGTTCACACTAAAATGCCAAAGTATTGAAATCTTGCGAAATCCTCTAAATTTTACCCCCACTTTTTACGACTTTTCTCGACATTTTAGAGGTCTCTGAACATGATAAAGCAATAAAATATTTGGTGTCCGTCTGTATCTGGACACGATATATGAACTCACAGACGTAAAAAACAAAATTTGTTTGGTGGTGCGCCAAAATCTTCGTAATTTTATTGCGGAGAGTTGAAAAGCTTTGGAGCATTCTAGCGTGACAGCAACGTGACGGGCAAGACAAAAACGTCACATTTTTAATATTAAAAAACACTAACTTAAGTCTCGAAAAAGTGTTCTATCTTTACATATTGTTTCAATTTGTTTTTACATCAAATTTATAAACATTTTTGAACAGTTTAAACTTTTTTAATTTTAAAGGTTATGTATTTTTTGAAGAAATATTTATGATGGATTTAAGTTTTAATTATAATAACATCATAACTTCATAAAGATAAAAAAACAGTCAACCAAAATTTAAACAAGACCCAGCAGTGTCTAGTTATATTTAGATAAGTAAACTGACTGAAGTAAATAAACAAATGCATGAAGAATGTAGCTCTAAAGACACTCTAGTAGTTCTAACAGCACGTTCCAAACCAATTCCATTAATAGAAAAATAAATAAACTGAATTAAATCAACCGATAACATGGGTCACGTATTTCTTTTATTATTAGTATTATTTGTAGTTGTATTTTATAAAAAATACGTTATATAATGTGAATGTGAATTCTTTAAATACCAAAGTTTCACTGCCAAGGAAGGAACGCTTGAGAAATGTCAAAGTAATTTGCTAAATAATTTCTTATATCGATAGCAGAAGATTTAACATAATCTTTGCTATAATTAATTGTAGCATTTTTTAAAGGTAAAGCTGTGACACCATTTGTGAAATTTTCCTTATTTTGTAGAATGTTGTGCTGAGTACCTTCTCTTTTCCTAAGCAACAAATAAACTACAGTGAATGTTTCTTTGATGTAAAGATGACACCAGATCCTTTCGATTTTCCTTTTTCGATAATAGTTATAATAACAATATAGGCGATAATGACATTACATCACTTATTGAATCTCTACAATTGCCATAAATTGGAAGCCAAAACAGGGTAGAACGAGGTTCACCACGGCTAGAAGCAGACTGAACAGACTAAATCGCTTCACAGTATGCTCAGTGTGGTCACTTCTAGAATACCATTTTAAAGCATAAGATGTGGGGAAGTTTTTGTGATATTTGAGTTTGTAGTATGAGGCATAAGAAAAATTTCTTAAGTAAGTTGTAGCGCACTTTTTCTTAATTTTCCAAAGTATTTTTTTCAAGTAGATTTTACAAGGCTTTAAGAGGGCTTGACTGTGGCAAACTATACTTACTCTGATATACAATTTTATGTACGTTCCAAAAAAGTAATAAAAAGTGGCAATAAGTTTGGTAAAAGTTGAGAAAATAACATTTTCATGGGCAATGTCACGAAATTTGGAAAAATCGAAAAATGACTGTTTCTGAAGGTGGAGTGAGATAGAACTGTCCGAATTGCGCAGTTTGTTGCAATTTACATGCATAATAACGCCTTGAAGTTTTTAACACTAACTTTGTTCCAGTTTGTATAAAAACCAAATCCACTGACTCACTGATCACAATTTTTCAAAAACTACTGAACGGATTG
>JAGFPH010001597.1:187869-229547 GCA_018207615.1 Philaenus spumarius | reverse complement strand
GTCTTCCTCTAGGGCTGTAGGTGCTCACTAAGAAAGGTTTTTAAAATATTTGAAATTTTAAGCGTAAAAAGCAGCATTTACACGGACAAAATTTGAATGCGCCCTTTTCAAATACACTGTCGTTTGACCAACTTTTTTTTCTCTTTTTTTTGTGTTTAACGTCCTGCTGTTTTATGTCGTTGACCAACTTACGATGAAGTTAAAATTTCGAAATTTGGCATACAGACAAAACATTAGTGTTTAAACAGTAATGGTGCAATTTAAAGTTGTAAAATAATTGTATTACTAATTTACCTTACAAGTTAAACTTAAAACTTATACGTGGTTTTTAAATCGTGACATGAAAAAGTTAGTCTGTGAGAATTTTTTAATTTTCGGGTAGAGAAGTTTTGTAAGCGACAAAGTTGTAAATAAAGACTTGGATTTAGCTTATTTTGTCATAAACAATTTTTACTAAGTGTACTCTGGTGAGAAAGGCAGGTTGAAGACAAGAGTAAATTAAGCATGGCCGGGCCACTCGTCGCATCAGACGGCACTACATTTATCTGTGCGATATTATTGTATTTGGATAACCTAATAGAACTCCGATCCAATGCAATATTTCGTTCCACTGGAAATTCTACGATAGTGGCGCTATCTATTGGGGAAACGACGGAAGCTGTGTGAAACACCAATGCTACCAATGATTTCTCCCTAGCGCTACCTCGCGGCGCGATCATGCACTATTTTCCCGACTATTTTGGCACACAGCCCCCGTATGCATGCATGATCTATTTTACTATTCATGATCTATGACGATACCCACTGCTCATCAGGCCACGTCCTATCATAACCAAAACTATTACTTATGACTATTACTTAATTATTAAATACCGGTACTTAATTACAACACTACTTCTGCTCAGATAAGTCTACATATTACCTGTTCATAGTTTGAATACTTTCAAAACATATAAGACGTAATTTTCAAGCTGTATACTTCATTTTGTATAGTGCTTTTTATATTTGACACATTGACAACAGTTGTTACATGGTCTAAAACCTTCATAAGCCTCAGAAAACTTGAGTCAATTACGAATAATAAAAAAGACTCATTGCAAATTCAAAAACATTTAATGGGGAAAATAACATTGTTAGAAAAATGACAAAAATGTAAAAAAAAAAAACACAGCAACTTACATTTTAAATTTACTGCCCTAAAAATGTTATAACTTTAGTTAAATTTTCGGAAACCTGAAAATGAATGATTGAATGAATATTTTATTGATCCTTATATTATGTATATTACATTTTTGCACAAACAAAATCATAATTATTATATATAAGAAGGGTCCAGGGGAAGAACCTGGTAAGTTGTCCATTTTTTCTTATTTTTGGCTCTTGATGCAGTTTTGTAGTGTTAAAACTAGTTTCTTTTCTATTTATTCAGATGTGGAAATAATCTAATTAGTCTCAAGATATTTAAACATAAAGAAAGCCTATCCTGGGGAAGAATCTGTTTTGTCCACTGGTTCCTGGGGAAAACGCTGGTAAGTCCGAGTATTTTACTTTTGTGCTCTTGGCAGCACTGTCATCCTCCATTTTAAGGTTAGTTGTTTGCAATCTCTCAAGTGCTGAGTAGTTAATCAATTGTGCTTTTAAGTTTTAACTTCATTATTTAGCTCAGTTAACTTGTGTGAAGTGTTATTAGTTTTTAATTTAGTGCAATACATAAAATAACGGAGGACGAATCGTCAGAAGAAGAAACAATTTCTAGAAGCAATTCCGTCAATAAAAAACCATCTCACGGCAACATGCGGGATGTTATGGCAAAGATAAGACTTCAGAGCCATGAGACAGGACCTTCCTGCAAGTGTAAACAACAATGTTTTACTAAAGTCGGTGAATATAAATCATAAATTGTATCTAGAATGAACCGAATGAAATCTAATAATGAGATTAACTGTTATGTATCAGGCCTAGAAAAGATCCACTAGTAGCCTGTCATACAGAGGACACTTTTTCATATCGCGTTAAGTACATTGATAATAATGGCAAGTCAGTTGAACTCAATGTATGCAAGACGGCATTTTGTTCATTTCATGGAATTGGCCTAGGTAAAGTAGAAAACCTTACCAAAGCACTCAAAACATTTGCTGACCCACCTAAAGATAATAGAGGAAAGTACGGGAACCGACTACATGCTGTTACGCAGGAAAATAAAGATAAAATCATAGACCATATAAAAAGTCTGAAAGGCAGGGAAAGTCATTACAGCCTTAATGTTAGCAAGAAAATCTATTTACCTGAGGAGTTAAACTTAAAGAAAATATTTCAAATATTTAAGTAGAATAATCCTTGGGACAAAGTTCGTTGTATGAAACCTACGTAATATCTTTCACACACATTTCAATATCGGATTCGGTTATCCTAGAAAGGATACATGTTCAAAATGTGATGAATTCAAAGTGCAGAAAAAAAACATGGATATCGACCTAAAGTCATGCACAAGCGATGCTATGAAAGTTGAAATACAATGTAAACTCAAAAATTTAGAATCTGATAAAACACTCCACCTTTTTTCAGCCAATAGGTGGTACAAACTGAAACGACAAGCAAAGTTTAGAAGCAGAATGGATAAAACAAAAGAAGCTATTGTTTATGATTATGCCAAAAACCACCAAGTACCTATTATTACAACCTGTGAGGTTTACAGGAGACAATTATCAGTATATGTGTTTAATATTCACATTCTCTCCACTGGCCCAAAGTATATTTTATACTTACCCAGAAACCACAGGTAATAATAATAAAGGTAGAGATGAAGTGTACAGCTTTTTACACCACTTCTTTTACAACTTTCTTGACCCTAACGTAAAAGAGTTGAAGGTTTTTTCAGACTCGTGCGGAGGTCAGTTTTGTTTTAAAGTTCTATCACCATGTAGTCCATAAGGAGCAAAGGTTTGACGAAGTAACAGGCTACTTTCCCACAAAGGGTCATTCATACAACGAATGTGATAAGAACTGTGCTTTAATAAAGAAAACACCTGAAGTTGAGATGCCTGAGGACTGGGCTGAGGTAATAAGAAATTCAAGGCAAAAACCTTCCTCATTTGATTTTGTCGAAGTTGTACAATCTACGATTAAAGAATGGACTTGTCATGTAGATAGTTTGTACCGGAAGAAACTGGGCTGTTCTATGCGTCCTATCAAGATGTTTATGTTTCATAAACAAGAACCAGCCTACTTGCTACATAAATTAACGTTCAGTGGACCCTGGAAAAAATCCAATGATTCCAAAGAAGAAATCTAAGCAAGGCACAGATGGAAGAAGGAACATTTCTCCTTCCTGATTCAGTTTATGAAAGTAAGAATACAATGGTTTTGTCGCTGTTATTTTATACAACGCGGGCAGATAACCGCAGGCTGTCATCAGGATAACCTAACCTTTTAGTTAGGTCAATAGGCCTATTTAGTTTTGAAAAAGTATAGCCAGGTGCCATACATTGACCCTACAACATTTTGTTTCTTCTTTTATTCCCATTGAAGATTTCAAAAGAGAAATTTGCAGACTTACAAATATTAAAGAGATTCTGTTCTGCCAAAGCATCAAAATACTTCGAAGATCTTCCTCATCAGTATTCCTAACTTTTAATACATAAGTTATCAATAAATTGACTCTATTTCAATAAAAAAGTTCGTTTTTAAAATATAAGTGTTTTAATTTTTGGCAAAAAACATGGTAAGTCTGACATTTAAACAAAAAACAATTAATATAAATTACTTTTTTTGTTTTTAAATGTGTTTTCTAATAATTCAACAGTTCTATAATAGTAATTACACTACTATGATATTACATGCGGTACTAGAAAATACTGTTCCAAGTTTTCAAAACAAGTTTAGTCTACTAAGTTTAAATTTGTTTCCCTGAAAAGTTTAGAAATGCTGTCAAAACTCTAAAAAAATGTCATTCTCGTAGTAAAAATCTCAAAAATAGTTACTTCCGGTCAAAAAACGTACGTCCGGTTATTGGATTTTTTTAGCTAACGAACTTGTTTGAGCGACATAGACAACCAACACGTGTACCAAATATGGACTAAATCGGACTTAAAATGCGGCCGCTAGAGTGCGAACACATATATACATTGCAACGGACAAACCCTGTTGCAATTCGGAATTTTGAGTTTTGTAAAAAGAAGTTTGCAAAAATCGAATTTTTGAGTCTGCATCGGGTAGCAACCGTTAGTAGGTCATGAAACGACAAGTCCTGGCAAGAGCGTCGTATCGAACGAAAACCGACTCTTGACCTCGACAAGAATAAGCATGAAAGTTAACAGCTTGAAAAACTGATTTCTGTGAGAATGACCGGGATCTAGGAATTTACGAATTTGGGAATTTTATTTGGTTAATGCATTACACAAAAAACGTGTGTATTGGTCATCTAATTCCTGAATCGTAAATAGTAAAATTGATTAAGTAATAAGCATTAAAAGTTAAGGGAAAATTTCAAATTAACTCAAAATTAAAAAGAATGGTATTTTTGAAAATGGCAAGTAATTTCAAGGAAGAAATGTTATATGACAAAACTCATAATTTTGATAATTAAAGATTTTAGATAAAATTGCAAAGTTTGCATAAAGTTAGAGTAATGAAAAAAGAGTTTTAAAGTAAATCAAATGTAAACAAGTTATTGAAGAAGGAAATTTTTATAAGAAAAAATAAAGAAAACGTTAAATTTAATTAAATTGAAAACGTGACAAAATTCACACCGGAAAATAAAGAATTTAAATTAAAATTAAGTTTTAAAGTTAATAAAGAGATTAAATAGAGTCATAGGTATTGTATTGTATTGTATTGTAAAACACCAGTATTTGAAATAAATTTCGGGAGTAAAATTAAAACAAAAATTGAGAAAAATCAAAAATTGCTATGTCCCCCAAAAACCACTGCAAATAAGAAAACAAAGTGAGACTGCGGCCATGGACCAAATTCACAGGTCAAACGAAGGTGTCAAATGGAAATTTGAAAAAAGTAAAAAATGAAAAACTTTTTCATAAAACGTTGCGCAAAAAATTAAGATTAGCATAAAAAGAGAATGGAAAATCGCACAACAACGACTCGACTTCGAGGAGAAAGAAGACATCATGCTGATTAAGAAACTTCAAAGAAATTCAAAATTGGAGCAGAACTACGAAAGTTATTAAGAAAGACAATAGACCACGGGAACAGCAGACCAACGTCAAAAGCAGTAGGAGGGATAGGCCTAGGAAACTTCCGGGGGAAAGTGGAAAAGTTAAAAAACGGGAGTGCGAAGAAAGTTATGGAAGAAAAAGGATGAAAATAACATGACAATTCATACAATAATTTATACTAAAAACCAGTACCAAAAAACTTTGAAAAAGGTTAAGTTTCAAGAAAGTTAAAAAACCACTAAAATCAACGGTGAAAGGGGTAGGAGAAAGCCCTATATAAGCCGATGACGCGTCGAACGCGTTCTTCACAAATTTCACAAAATTCACTAAAAGTTCTTCATTAAACTTCTTAATAATCGCTTCTTAATAATCTTCTATTCTAAAAGTTTTTCTATTCAAGTCTATTACGATTCTATTTACGACCATCAAAGTGCAGGCTACATGCATCTGGACTTCAAGACTTCTTTTTTTTTTTTTTTTTTTTTTTCTTTCCATTCCCCTTTGGGCCTTTCGGCTAACGAGCATGTTTTTTTGGGTTTTTTTTTTAATATTTTATGGTCCCCCGCGGGATTTGAACCCGGGACGTCTTGCTTATGAGGCAAGTACCATAGCCGTTGAGCTATGACAGAGGACTTTCAAGACTTCTACGGAGTAATCGAGGTACAGGATGATACATGAATCTGGACTTCTGATGGAATAGCGAGACGAACGACCCGAGGGAAACCTGACTACAACCAGGAATCGAACCTACTAACCGCAAACAACTTCAGGACGACTACAAGCAAACATAAGGTCTGTGAAAAGCGTATGTTACGTTATATTTTGTCCCCAAAATTTGCCTGAAGATAAATTAAAAAATTTATTTCATATTCTGGGTTAGGTAGGATAAGTTTAATTAATCTCTTGAAAATTATCTTAAAAGTTAAATTCATAGAAAAAGTAGAGTCATTAAAAGTAAAGTTAAATTTAAAAATGAATCAAATCATATAATTAATAAGTAAAAAGGTAAATTAAGTGTAATTAGAACGTTCTGTCTATTTGTGTAATAAATGTGTTAAATTAAGTGTAAAATTATTGTTTGAAGGAAAAAATTCCTAAAGAAGATTATTAACATTTTAATTGAAAGTTTTATTTTAATTTTGCTTTTTGATAAATAAAATTTATCATTTATTTACAGAACAAAAATTACTTCAGTTTTAAATTACCTGTGTTGATGATCATCCATTATTATGTCCTGTGTTTTATCCAATTAGTAGTAAATTTATGAAAAGGTTATCAAAAGCACAAATACGTTACTAAGGCGGTTTCAGTGTTCTCACGTCTCTGAGTTTTACCAAAAGGGTAAACAAGAGTTGAAATTATCTGAGCTAGTGATTTTTAAATTCTGGAAGTTGTAAAATTGATTGTTGATTAGAATAAACAAATTTTATTCAAAACTAAGTTGCTTCACCTGGGTGAAAAAAGAAAGTAGCCTTTTGCCTTCCAGTAGGTGAATGTAATTTATTTTATAACAGGAAGACCAGCGTTGGCCTAAAAGTCAAGAAAGAGTATTTGACAGGTAACCTGGGGCTGAACGTTATAAAATTGGCGTCGCAAAAAGGGGCCAAATTAAAAATAAAATTTGCGCTTGCAACGTCAATGGGTTTTCCGTTGTAACATATAAATATAATATATATATATGAATTTTAATGACACCCCAAAACGTGTTCTAGGGACCATGATCGGTGCTTATTTGCTACTCCCGACCTTGGGTCTCACCATAAGGGCCACTGCAATAGCTCATTTTTCCTATGGAAATTCGCTAATAACGAACCACATTATAATTATAATGCACCTATGTTGCAAAATTTACATGCAGTTAAATAAATGTTTATAATTTACTGTTAATATTTTATTATAACATTCTAATACTAATAACAACTATTATTTGTCATAAATGATTCAATATTATTTTTTTAACAAATAATAAATAATAATTAAACATATATAAACTATATAATGTTCAATGCAGGCTAGATAGAAGAAAAAAGATTTTTACATACCTTCAATAGTAAAATAATGTTTGCTTCAAACCAGGATTCTTTAAACAAGATAAGTTGTGTCCGATTTATAAAAATAAATGGAGTATCAATAAAACCAGAGCAATATCGATGTATAAATCTGTTTCCTAACATAAGCAAAGTGTACACAAGAATAATTGCTTCCTGAACTACCAAATGGTCTGAGATCTATAGTAAAATTTCACCATACCAGGATGGGTTTAGAGAATTGAGAAGCACGGCTCATAATAATGTGTTTGTATTACAAGCTATGGTAGAACAATCATTAAAACGGAAAAAGGGAAACTGTATACTGTTCTTTTATTTATTTCGATAAGGCTTTTGACAGAATATCTCGTACGGCAGTGTGGTATAGACTATAACGGAAAGGGATGTGGTGAGTATTATTAATAAACTAATAATACATATCAAAACGTATAGTTGAATGTTAGGTCAACACAGAGGAAAATCGAAAGTAAAGTTGGGGTCAGGCAAGGTTGCACAATATCGCCTATATGTTTTTAATTGTTTATAGACGATCTGGCAGAAGATATTCTTGAAGGAGCCACGCACCTTCAGTCTATAAAAGGTGCGGAGATACCGATTATGCTATTTGCTGATGATGTTATTATACCCTAGATGTCAGTTGTGGAACTTCAAACGGGTCTAAGTGTACTGGAAAATTATTGCAAATTGTTCGGTTTAAAAGTAAATGTAGGGAAAAGCCAGATAATCATTTTCAAAAAAGGGGGAACCAACCAGAACGATGGCACTGCAGAACAAATATTTATGATTTTGGTTAAGTAGCAATGTGACTTGGAATCGTCATATAACTATGACTAAGAGGAAGGCTAATACGTAGTTTATAGCGATGAATAAATAATACAAAAATACCAAAATAAGGTTGGCGCTATTGAAAACCATATGTAATTCTTTAGTAAAATCGGTGTATTTAATGTGGGGGGGGGGAGATAAGGGGTTGCAAAACCAATGTTACGGAGCTGGAAAACATCCAAAATGATTTGCTAAGGCAGTAATGAATGTGCATAGAAGCGTTGTGAACTGTGCCGTGAGATGGGATTTAGGCATTCTTCCGGTTCGGTCCGATTTATTAGGTAAGAGGATGGAGTTATGGGTTAATTTAAGGGACGGGAATTGTGGACTATTACAACAGATATAACCAAACAGCTGTGTAAACCAAAACGACACCCATCTGAAGAGCTGTTTAACATTTTTAACGTATTTAATATCAGACAACTTTTTATAAAAACTCTCTTAACTTGTTTGCATAAGAATTCAAATTCCATTTTGTCCATTCTGAACCATTCACATTTTACACGGCATTCTCAAACAGTGGGTATAAGGACAGATAGGCTTTATAAATCTGTATCCACCACAAATTCGTACTATGTATCACAGATCCTTTTTCGTAACATTCCAAGAAACTTGAGATTATTTAGTAATTATGAAATTAAGGTTTATAAAAGGCAAATTACTTTATGGTTGCGGGAAGTAGGTAGAGACTATTGTGAGTCCGCAATTTCATCGGAGTACGCATAGTGTTTTGTTTACATGGATATTTTGTGGTGTCACTGAAGTGACGTTGTTGTTCTGATGCTGATCTTATTTATTATTTTTTACACTAAACAAATTTTTTTTCTCTCTTTTATTGTCATAAACTACATTTTATGTTGTGCACGACTCGTGTCCACGCACAGGCCTCGTGCCTATAGTAAAATATAGTATTATATTTGTTGTAACTTTGTATTTGTGAAATTTGTTATATGGAAATAAATAAATAAATAAATAAATAAATATTTTTCAATATCAAATTGAGCTAAATAGCACATGTTGGGTAGGAAAATTAGAGAAATGATTGGGGGAAGTAGGACTCGAAAGGGTATCACAAAATTCATATTTGAACTCAAAACACATAAAAAAGCCGATTAAGAATAAGTTTACTAATATAAAGACAAAACCTTTGGTAGCTCAAATGTGAGAAAATAGTAATTGAGCAATTTTGTGGAGTGAATGATTGCTGTAGTTATTACTTATTTATTAGTTATTCAAGGGTTGTTATTTTTTAAAGAATTGGAATATTAGGCTAAACGGCTGGATAGCTGAGCCACGAATTTTGTATTGGCAGACTGTGAGCAACAAAACCTACAACTTCGTTTTATATAAGGTAAACCTGATTTATTTATCATAGGCTATTCGGGTCTGTCCATGAAATATGTAGATTTCTTCGGCATCCTAGGTGCGTTAGACATTACCTGTTGCCATTATACAGTTCTAGCTTCTGGAACTGTATACTGTACATGTGTGAGTTGTTCTAATTTAGTGAAACAAAGTCAAATAAGTTTATAACATAAGGTAATTTAAAATTTTCAAGTATACAGTTCAATTCTATGATTTTATTCTCTATAGTTTGTTACAATAAACTGTGCCCCCTCATTTTTAAGGTAAAAGAAAACAAAAACCGCAAACTAGAGGTCTTTATCTCAACCCTATGAAAAATAACAACAGTTAAAAAAATTACAATTCTTTAAGAAGTCTTAACTAACAGAATTGCATTCCACAAGTGGACCCTGACCGGTCTGAATGGTTTTGTTCCTTATCAGTGGTTGAGTAGTTTTCATCCTGTTTCCAGTATCGACCTGAGTAACATCTCTCTTCTACTTTATCATGGAGTTAAGTGAACAGGAACTTATAACAGTGTTAATGATGCTTGGTTACGGTGATCGAATCCGATCTTACAATGAAGTGACTAATTTATTCAATTATAGTTTCCCGATCGACATCCTATATCAAGATATGTTGTTGAAAAAACAATGAAACGTTTTGAAGAAACATTCTATGTTAAGAATCTTCTAATATCAGGAAGACCATATTCAGTTTTCTATATTGTACTGGAACATTGTCAAGCCGTTGAGGGAAAACGATTTGAGCATTTCCTGTGAAAAGTTGTGCTGGTAAGTTATTACAACAGTGACTACAAAATTTTAGTAATTGTAGACAGAGGAGTTTGTTAAGTTATAAATAAAATGTAATTTTCTATTTGGTTTATTGACCACTATTTTGAGTTGGGTTGAGGTAAAGACTTCTAGTATGCGTTGTTTGTTTTCTTTTATTAATACCTTTAAAATGAGTGGTCACACGATAGTGGTTCACATCTTAAACATTTTGAGCAGACCCCAAAATTTCCAATTTTTTATATGGGGCCAAAGTTTGCTTGTACATAAAAAATGTATATGCCTTATAAACATTTTATGAATTTAGCTTTTCTCTAACCACTCTCTAAACAGTTAGAGGGGTGTCTCCAGACTTTTAGATAACCATGTATGGGAGCAGTGCTATTAATATCATTAAAGCAAAACCAGTTGTACTTAATTTAATTAATATTTCAGTGTTAAACTAAAATAACACTAAATCCAGCTAATAATTTGTTTTGACCCCAAATTCATTTCTATTAACATGGAATTTAACAATTTAACTAACACGTATTATACCTTAAAACCAAAGTTAAAAATAGTAAATTTACCAATATTTTGCATAGTCACTAAATTTTTACATACCGATAAAAAAACATCTGACAACTGTGTGCCAACTGTTGCCAACATATATAAAGCGCGTACAATGTAGGCCTACCTTATCATTACCGTTTTTGACATGAAGCTATCCATAATCGCCATCTTGTGTGTTGTAGCAGTAAGTATTTTCTAATAGATTAGTTGTTCTTATTTTAATGTAGTTCATAAACCATAGAGATAGTTTTATATATCTGATGTCTAATAAATATAGAAAGTAAAACACAACATCATTTTATTAGAAAAGAAGTTTAAACTTGTATAATTAAACATAGTTTAATATTAACATATAAAATGTTGTACTCATTCCCATTCTAAATTGTTTTTTTAGTTAGAAAAATATAAGGATAAATAATATTTATTTGATCGAAGCAATATATTTGCCATCATTTCAGTGTTAAAATAAAAAAACATTGTTATCGAAATTGAACTGTGATACCACAGTCTTAGAAATCGTGTAAAACAGCAAACACGAAATTATAAAATCCGTTACTCTCTAATAGTGTTACAATGAACAGCTCGTAACAATATGTATTAGTTTTATGAAGAATAAATAAAAACAGTTTACTATTTAATCCTCCGTTGCCACTGTATTCATTCAAATAGCAATGTCGAACTTGCGGCCTAGTGATTTAAAATTCTTAAAAAAGTGAACTTAAAATAACTCGATAGCGCAGCTGAACTGCTGACGTGAGTTGAGCAAATTCCCAAAAATAATTTGATATATTTTAGGATTTTGACCAGCTATTTGGGAAGTCGTTGGATAGGTGCCTGCGTGTACGTAATATATTAGTAGAATTTGTTTCCACCTCATCCACCATCGCTTTTCTTGCAGCGGACAAACTCAGTAGACAACTTGAAAAATCACAGTTAGGCCAGTCGGTAGAGGTAATTTTAGACCAAAAGTTCCAGTAATTTACAATACGGCTGATTTTTTTTATATAAGTACATTCAAGTATGTAGATTAACATAAAAAAAAGTTTACCAGTCTACCGATTTCCCAAAGTCGAAAAAAAATCGATTATCATATTTTTTTCGATTATCCTTAATATTTCGAGCTGGGATGAAGATAGAGAAAAATAAAAAATACCACCGTGTAGGGGAGGTATTTTTCAACAAAAAATATCATATGTATTTATTTCGTCCGAGCAATGGTTTGTCTGGAAAAATTCAAAAATGCAGGTATGTATTTTGCAGCAGGGAAAATCACTAAAAGAGGACATCTTATTCATTATATGAAGCGTTAGCTCATTCTAAATTGGCAAAATTTTAATATATCGAATTGAAACTTGACGTAGGAGTTAAAATATATATTTTAAACATTTATGCTGAGTCTCAGCTTGTTATCTTGAAAATGACCCGATCTAGGAGTCGATTTCGATTATCGATTTTAGAAGTACCGGCCCCACGAACTAATTTCAATCTATTCCAGTTTCGTCAATTTTTGGAATATCAACACCAAATTTGTTTTACAAGTTGAGTACAAAAGTATAAATATTCTTAGTAAGTATGAACGATTTTTTTCTTGTTATTTTTAAAAACGAGGCGCTTGAAAATAGTCTTCTGTTTTACCTATCTCGTTTTAACTAAAACACTCTTGGATTCAACGACTCCATTTTCGACCATATCGATTTAAAAATTGGTACAGAAGTTACAAATAAGCTACAATTGTTTTTTTCTATACTAATTTTAAAAACTATATTTTCAAAAATGACTAATCTGCAGCTGATCAACTCAAGCGTTTTGATGAAAAATCTAAAAAGGTCTAAAATTATAATTTTTTAATTTACTTGTGCTTTTAAAAGTAAATAATGAAAAAGGTTTATACTCCTTGAACTTGTTTGAATATATATATTTAACTTGTAAAAAAACTTTCAGGTTGATATTTTGAAAATTCTCTAAACTGGAGCCGATTAAAATTAGTTCGTGGGTCCGTTACTCCTAAAATCGAGAAACCCATTGATGAGTCAAGTGGCTCTAGATCGGGTAATTTTCAAGATAACAAGCTGAGACTCAGCATAAATGTTTAAAATATATATTTTAACTCCTATGTCAAGTTTCAATTCGATATATTAAAATTCGGCCAATTTAGAATGACCCAACGCTTCATATATGAATAAGATGTCTCCTTTTAGTGATTTCCCCTGCTGCAAAATACATACCTGCATTATCGAATTTTTTCCAGACAAACCATTGCTCTGAGGAAATAAATACACATGACCTTTTTTATTGAAAAATACCTCCCCTACACGGTGGTATTTTTTATTTTTCTCTATCTTCATCATAGCTCGAAATATTAAGGATAATAGAAAAAAAAATTATAATCAATTTTTTTCGACTTTAGGAAATCGATAGACTGGTAAACTTTTTTTATGTTAAAGTACATAATTTAAGGTACTTATAAAAAAAATCAGCCATATTGCAAATTACTGGTAGTTTTAACCTATACCGACTGGGCTAAGTACAATTTACCTTTTTTCTAAAGAAGGACAAAATGTGTCATATTCAATTATTTTTCAAACTAAATTATCAACAGTCGAATATTCCTTTCGGAACCTAGCTTGGAACTTATTCAAACATCCACTAACGTAAGCTTGAGTATTATACACTAAAGTTGTGTATATTGTGGCAATACTACCTAAAAATATCCTCGGTAATTTTGTACATTGTAATTGCCTTATTATGTAACGAATACAAATATTAATTTGTTTTTAAACTGACAGGCACCTTTTGTGTTTATAATGTTTTTTATAAGTTTATAAAGCTTTAACAGGAAAGACCGAGAACTAAAACAAAACTTGTAGAGAACCTCATAAAATCCTTTGATGTAAGGATTGAGCAGTTTTTTCACCTGCGTCTTTACATACGCAATGAAACTAACAGCCTAGTTAGATTGCCCCTATATTTATGTAAACATAAACTGCCTTAAGCCTAATAATACTCGAAATGTTAAACAAAAAGTTTGCTATTAATTATGTAAGCACAAACTGCCTTAAGCATTAAAAATAATACTTTAATTGTTTTACAAAATAGTTTGCTATTAATTATGTAAGCAGAAACTGCTTTAAGCCTAATAAATTAATACTCGAATTTTTTTAATAAATAGTTTGCTATTAATTACGTAAGCAGAAACTGCCTTAAGCTTTAAAAATAATACTTTAATTGTTTTACAAAATAGTTTGCTATTAATTATGTAAGCAGAAACTGCCTTAAGCCTAATAAATTAATACTCGAAATGTTTTTTAATAAATAGGTTCTGACTTTATTGCGTTTTTATGCATCTGAAATGCTAGGTTTTTCTTTATAAATGATTTGGTGCTTCCCGTGTCTATCAAGATTTTTAAATTTGTTTCTGGGTCATAATGTAAAGCAATTCATTGCTGTCATTGTGGATATTCATTATGTTAAATTTTTTCCAAGGCTCGTTGCTCCTAAAAAATAATCATTGTTTGGTCCGTCTTCATTTAAATTTGACATTTCAAACTGTTCCTGACATATTTCGGGGTTTTCAGAATTATCGTTATAATTTAGCTCTACTTGTCCTAATCTTGTTCAAAGTCTTGTAAAAAGTCTTACATTTCTTCAGCGGGTTTTCCGGTTATTTGGTACATTTTGGTGTTCCTAAACGTGTTATCTGTCTGTCTTGTTGAAATACTCTTAGATGTAGGTTTGTATTGTTTCTGATTTTGATTGAAATTTGTATTGGTCTTTTGCTGCTGATTTGTATTAAATGGTTGTCTTGGTTGAAATTGCTGATACGGTTTGTTAAAATAAGGGTTTTGGGTATTTTGGTATTGGTTATTTTGGTAAGGTAATTGTTTAGGTTGGAAAGTTTTCTGTTGAACTGGTCTTTGTATTTGAACGGGTTTGTTTAGAGTGGGTCTGTTATTCTGATACAATTTAGAATTATTAAATTGAAAATCATTTGTTAGTATATTTAAAGCTTCTTCTAAACTATGTGGGTCTTTTGTTCTCATTAAAGATCCTACTGGTTGATGTAATCCTCTTAACGCTAATTTTTGTACATAAGCACATAACACATGAATGGAAGATGATGGCTCCTTATTAGTAAAATAAGCGATTTGTAAGTTTAAAAGCTTTTGAATTCAACTTGCTTCATAAAACTTGAATGAATTCATTTACCTCTTTTTTTAATTCAGACATTTCAAGGTTTAGAGTAAAACAATCTCTCTTGTCTAAATAGGTGGTCAACAATGTCTTTCTAACATTGAAAGAATATGAGTTAGAACTTACAACAACTTCTAAAGATTGTCCCTTAATTTTACTTAATATAGATGAAAAAAGATAATCATTTTGAAAATCTTCGGGATTTTCTGAAACATAAAATTTAGTAACAATTTTGTCAGACATTGACACAAATCTTGCGAGCATAGTTGGCTCTCCATTATACTCGGGAATCATTTCAAGGTGATTAAAGAATCATTCCGACTCTTTTTAAAGTCGACGTTGCCATGTTTATAAGTTATATTTAACTAAATTAAAATAATAATAAGTTTATCTAACAAAACAATTCATATAATAAAATATATCAAAATGATATTTTTGTTCAAAATCTTTCAATTAATTGAAAAAGATATATTGTTGCATAAAAATGCTTTGAGTATATTTTTAATAGGTGTTTCTTTTCTACTCACAAGATCCACAAATATATGCTCATATTAGGGTCCGGTTAGTTGATTATGGGGTAACGTCGTTGCGTTGTTTCCTCTTGTCCGTTGCGGTGTTGGTTGGCGAGATGCCCTCTGTTTGCGAGTCCTGTTGTCTGGTAACCTTGCAAACTACAGTTGTCAATGTGGTATCTTTGCTAAGATTCATTTCACTCACTTCACAGTCACTTTCGAATAATATCTTTCCGATATACGCCCGATGCGTTGGTTTCGAATATCCAACTACGAAGGTGTTTGTTTCGTTAACGGTTGAAACCGAAAAAATTAAACTTTCTTTTAATTTCCGAAACTTGTCCTACCGACTGCGCCAGTTACGTCTCGTGCTGAGGCGTTTGGACTTTTAAAAAACAAATATTATTCTTGTATCTATTTAATGAAAATCCTTTTTATTTATTACAAACAATTTGTTATACTTGTAAACTATTTATAACAAATACGTAAACTACTAGTGTACATGTAGATGTTCACGGAGCGATCAACTAACTACAACTTTGGAATAATGGCTCTAAGCCTCTACATCTAAAGAATGCTTACTCAGCCAACATACAGTAAACGTTAACATTATTTTATATAAACTAGACATTATTTGTGGATATAACTTATATGAACATAATATTGATTGTCTTGAATTGATATATAAGCATGCATTTGTATTTGCTCCCTTAAGTGCTTGTCCATTTCATAATCAATTATTTCGTAGTTTCTTTTCCATTATCTTTTGTACAGATAAACTCTGCCCCGATGAAATTTTAATGTCTTCTGTTGATTTTTGAGTTTCTTATTATATTGTGGTTTATTATTAAACGTATATTTTTCAAATTGTCTAACCACGATTAATTCATATCTACTATGCATTCTTGGTTATTTGCTTTTAGTGATATTTGTTATTATTATTTTTTACTGTACTCTCTGTTTGTTGATTCCCTAGTTAAATAAAAGTTATTACCTAGTATAATTTTTGAATTTATTCCAGACGCAACATAAAATTTATTTGTGAAATTTATATTATTTTTATTTTGAATGGTAATGTTATCTCGCCATGAATTTTTAGATTATTGTTTGAGGCAGATTTGATTATTGTATTTAATGTTAGTAGTTTTTGCGGT
This sequence comes from Philaenus spumarius, assembly GCA_018207615.1. Classification (NCBI taxonomy): domain Eukaryota; kingdom Metazoa; phylum Arthropoda; class Insecta; order Hemiptera; family Aphrophoridae; genus Philaenus; species Philaenus spumarius. The sequence continues at coordinate 212,956 of JAGFPH010001597.1, read as the reverse complement.
ACTAGTTCGTAATCACATAGCGATACATCCGCACCTGATTCTGAGACTGTTTCAATGTTTTAGTTATTCAACGTGTTAAACGTTATTTTTAATGTGCAAACTCTTGAATTTTCTGTTGTTGTTTTTTGTTTAATAGTGTATTGTATACATTCCATGTTACATCATTTTTTGATTTCCTAGCTGTAGGTACTCCATTTTTGTATAGATAATGTTTAATAAAACTACTGTGCAAGTAATTTTGTTTTTGCACGGTCGGCAATAATTGTGTTACATTGACGCGTTCATCATGCGTCATCTTATTGTGTGCCATTTCCTGACCTAAGTTTGTCAACTTCAGTTATTTGAGTGTCTTCAATGATATATTGCGATCCGACAGTTCTTGTAGTTAAGGTTATTTAGCTTTTGTCATCTGCATCCGTGTTGGACTGTTTAAATGTGTGGTTCCTTAATGAAATCGAGAAATTTCATTTTTTCTAACATTGACTCTTTTGTTTTCTTGCGTAAGTAAATGGAAATTGTTTTTTTTTATGTTTTTCATTTGTTTTTTTTTTTTATAATTATGACATTATTTTCACTTGCCTGTATCGGGCTATTGTTGTCACGATTATTTTGATGTTTTATGTAATGTGGATGAGGTTTTCTTTTTTAAACTGATGCGCATTAGCTGTTTGAGCAATTGTCCATTGTGCATATGTCACAATCATATTGTCTTAAGAAATATTTGTTTGTTGGGCAATTGTTTTCATTGTCTTGCCCTGTGTTGACCGCTATAAAATTTATAGTTGTTTATGAATTCTGTCTTGTCTTTGAATGTCTGTTATTAAATTGCCTGCTGTTGTTATAGCGGGTGTTTCGTTTGGGTTTGGGGGGATCAAAGTTATTAAAAAACGTTTTCTTCACAATAATTACCGAACGGATTGGAATGAAATTTGGTATGTAGCTTCCTCTAGGGCCATAAGTGCTCACTAAAAAAGAGTATGAAAAATTTCGAATTTTTAGGAGGGGTTTTTAGGGGATCAAAGTTACAAAAATCATAATTTCAGATCTTTTATTATTATGACAATAGTGCTTTTATTATTTAAGATCTATATATATATAAAAGCCAAATATCACTCACTGACTGATCACTTAAAAAGAATAAAATTACGTTAAAAAGACCGAAAATACCAACAACCATGGGCAACGCCGTACAGGTCAGCTAGTATATATATATATATATATATAATTACTTATTCGGACAAAATCATATACCAGATCTTTTATTATATGTAATTTTCAATACTTATTCCATACATAGTTCATTTATATCTCTGTAATAATTATCTCTACCACATTTATATTCTTATAAATTTAGCGCTCCACCATGTAAGACTTATTTTATTTTATGGTGTTTTTACCATGTAAGATTACTCTCCTTCATTATGGTTATTTTGAATTTTGTAATATTTACAAGTTTTGGGGGCTCCACCAGATCCGATTTACTGATCAAATTTTAGCTTGGCATGTGATGTACTCCAAAGAACTAGGTAGAAATAAGTACAGAGACATCTTTACAAAATAGTAAAATCTATTCTGTAAATTTCTCAAAGCAGTTCCTAAATCAATTATTCTTTACAATTTTTAAATACACCTACATCTGGTACATTTAATTTTTATTCAATTTATAGTTTTAAAATTTCATAAAATCGTTTACAATGAAAGTTTACATCCATCTAATGAGAACTGTGCTAGTTATTTAATCTCTAGCTCTCCTAAGATTTGATCTATCTATTTTATTTTAATTATTGAATCTAGATTTATCCTAATTACCAGTACGTAATAGGCCTAAAGTTATTAATTTAAACCTTGATTGATATCTCTTATTATATTTCAATTAATTATTATTTGAATTAATTACTATCATACTAACTTGATATTACAATAGCTATTGTATTATTTATTGGTTCATTTGAAAGATATTAAGTTTCATTGACTGATTCCAATTACTTATGATGTGTTTGAACCCTCTTGCAGTTAATTCTATAAACCAGTCCCAACACAATTATTTATGAATTGATGATATTTTAATATGCATTTTTTCGGTACCAAGTCACAATTAAATAATACAATGAATTACCTTATAAGGTCCAACAAGAGGAGTTTGAGATTTATAGAGCGTTTAAAAGAAAACCCGATGACATTTTAAATGATCAGCTGTCTTTCCAGCCACATCTATTATATGACACAGCTCTCAAACATTTATCTAAGATCAATAGCGATTAGCATTAGTAGGACGCACCGCTCGTACCGTCAGTGCTTCACCGGATTTATTAGAGTGCACACCAGTGCTGGACAAGACTGTTTAAAATGTGTTTTGTGTTTGTCTAAGTGTTATGTGTTTTAACGATTTTAATGTGTGACGAGTTCCTCGAGTGAATGAAAAAAAGCAAGTTACATGATGAAGTTGTAAATACTTCGAAACATGTCGTAAACGAATAGATCAAAAACAATTTGAAGTCACAAGACTTCATCTTGAATTATAAGGTAATTCATTGGATGATATTTTATTTTAGTGTTACTTATGACATAATGCTCGGGATATGATTTCATTTGCTTTCTTTCTAAACTCGGGATCTGTCTTACAATCATATTAAATATTAAATCTTCTAACATAATTTTTGGTTCTTAACACTCTCATACTCATTTCACTTTTATTTCGATACATTTTTACACTCAACTTATTGTCTTTTATTTATTTTCACTTTACTAAATTTAGCACTTGAACCCTTTGAAGATTTTGATTTTTTAATCTAATGATTTTTATATTTTAATGATGATATTAATTCTGTGATGATTTAATAGTTAGATCATTTTAATTAACAGTATAAGCAGAAATTTCCTTAAATATAAATTCATTAAAGTTATAAATGGTTGTGTTGATGACACTATGTCACATGACCATTGCATCGAAATAAGACAAAATCAATTGCTTATAATATACATATTTGATGTAGAAATAAAATAAAAATTATTTTAAGTATACATTATTTAATTTATACGACAACTATAAAACTCCGTATTTCGTGATTTGTAGGTCAAATTATAAGTGTCATTCGATCAGTCTGTGAATTTGTTGCACTAGGTAAATGAATTACTGCGTTTTGAGTCCTCGCGGCAACTCTTCCTCTCAAGTAATACATTTATACTTGACTAATATTCTGATAGACAAAATCAGCTTTGTGTATCAGAAAGCTATCAATCAAACACAGTATAATTCTAACTGTATCTTAATCAAAGAAATTCAGAATACCCAGTTGTTATTCTACAAATAAGTTCGTTCGCAAAATTTTCTGTGGTTTGAAATCTACAACTTAAACCAGCAACTTAGCAGGTTCTCTATCTATCAAACCTTTGGTTTCTTGGTATTTTATTTGATGTATGTGGGGTTTTTATAAAAAGTTTACATTTTAAATTAGATGTTTAAATTAGATGAACCAAAAACCCGATGTGCAATTTCTATTGTTTAACATTTTGCAATGCTCAACATGTTAGTTAAAGATTGGATTTCAGTTTAAAGAAATAAATAACCGAATTTGTCATTTTTTTAATATAAAGTTTGGTAAATTAATTCGATTATTTACCAAAATATAAATAATCGAAGTAAAATAAAACCAGTTTCGCGAGTGATTGCTTGTATGTGTTCGCCTTAATATTTTCTAAAAACGTTAAAAATATTTCAGTGTTATACATTTTATATATAACCTTGAGAAACATTTAGAGTCGTATTCAAAACATTATTTAATGAATTGGTATTAAGATAAGTAAGTTACCGTGTACTTTAAGTATGTAGTATGCATTTATTAAATAATTTAATGTTGTAAAATGTATATTAAAATATATTGTTTTTGTTAAACAGTGCAGCTGCCAAGAAAACACTTATAATGAGTCTGAACCTTTAGACTCTGAACTTTCAGACTCTGAACTTACAAACTACAAACTTCCGTATACAGATCAGAAAACTAAATGTACACTTCCGTACTATAGTGTATGTATTGGTGTTGTATTTTTTTGAGTGTATAATGACCTAGAGTGTATAATGACCTAGATCAATTTCCATACTCGGAAATTGGAAAGCCATAGTATATATACTGTATAATCAGTGGCTATGATACTATATATTCTTTTATTCTTAAAGTCGATATTATTTGTGTTTATACATAGATAAACAGGGATAGGCAAACTCAGTAGCTTTGTAATGAGTGAAGTTAGGTACTTCTAGGACATAAAAAGTAATTTTCTGTTTGTATCATATCTTTGAACTTATCACAAAATAGGTTTATTTGAGGGCAGCTAAGAATCTTAAATGCAAAGACCCAATGAGTCAAATATTTTTTTAAATGCCTTGACAAATAAGAAGACCAGAAAAACCCAAGTTTCTCTAAAATTGGTCACGCAGCTGAACCGCTGACGAAAATTTATCGAATTTCCAAAATTAAATTTATATGTTTTATGGTTTAAAATCCTACAATGTTGGAAATTGGTCTTCTCATAATTTGTTTGCACCTGGGCCTCATACTTTGACTCCATTCAACTTTCCCTCTGAAAAACTCGCTTCGCTTATTTACACCTCGAAGTTGCTGCCTCGTTTTATGGGAAGCTTCGTTTCGCTCGTAGCGTACAAACTCGGCTGTCAGCCTTGGATCAGAAGATTCCCCCACAGTAAAATCCCCCATGTGGATTGAATCGGGTACTTCTATGGTGTTTTGATCGATTTTGGGAAAACCAACCCAGCTATCAATTGTGTAAAAAAATAAAATGTGGACAATAATCTACCACATTTATTTTTCTATATAGATAAAACTAAAATTTTGAATTTTAGTACGAAAAGTCTCCAAAAAATAGTTACATCTGGTTTTGGGATTTTTTGGCTAACAAACTCGCCCGAACGACATAAAAAACCAACGTGTGTACCAAATTTGGATAAAATCGGACTTAAAATGTGGGCCTTAGAGTGCGAACATATACGTACTTATATTATATACACATGCACATAAGTATAAAGTTTTTAATGAAATTCGAAAACGTTTTCTTTGGACCATGAGCTGTGTTAATTTACTACCTCGACCTTAGGTTCACCATAAGGGTCCTGCATAGGTCATCTTTCCTATGAAAATTCGCTAATTAATACGTTTTTGCAGTTTAGAAAATGACGAAACGAGAAAGTTTAGTATCTATACTAATAGAATATTAATATCTACACTAATATTATAAAGATTTAAAATTTGTTTGTTTGTTTGTAGGGGGTAATGTCAGGAACTACTAAACCGATTGAAAAAATAGTTTTACTAATAAAAAGCTACACTATCCCTGAGTATAATTATTTTGATAAAAAAACATTTTTTATTTCAATGCTTGTAAATTTAGTCGGAAAAATTCTTAGGTTAGGTCTAGACTGATGAACCAACACATATTTCTTGGATGTATTTACATTCATTACCATAGCAACCAATTGAATAAAATAACAGATAAAACAGCTGTTTAATCTAATATTTTCATTACCAGCTGATTTCAAACTATGAAGCAATATTTGCATTTCTAAATTTAGGTAAGGTTTTTATTAAAGTGTAGACCTGAGCCTTGCTAGTTCTTTTAACCTTTATTATAACTGCTGTTATAAAACATACAAAATAATTTGATTTGAACATTTAACATTATTTACCATCTTAGCTTTGGGGTTATTATTAATCCTACACCTTTATTATAAGAGAAATCATAACATGATTATGTGTATAGAATGTTCCAACGGCGTTGTCGTGCGTAGCACTCAGGGATTTCCCCTAGTATATAATATAAAGCTCTAATGTAAATAATTTGTACAGTAACTTTGACAGTTTAGTTATATTATCTTTTTTCCTTCAGTGCGATCATGATTACGCGTGTTGCACTGAAATGTGTATGAAGAACAACAAATGTAGTCCATGCATACTCAATACACATGATGTAAGTATAAATTACATTAATTACTTAATAGTATACCGGTATTATATAATACTTAATTTTTATTATATTATAAACTATATATATAAAAGATTTACGCAATTTAACGTTTTGTAACCTAAACTGGTCGAGCTGTCATGTATAGATCACGTGGCACAACTTTCCATTCTTACCACTTTAAAACTCTAGATTTTGCAAATCGTTTCAGCAAAGATTTTAAATTTTTGTATCGGTTTTTTTGAATTTAGTTTTATAACAGTAAAAACTGTACAACAAGAAAATTTAGATGAGATGTTTATTACTATTGATAGGAATAGGAACAAACCATAATTTTTCTGATGTTTTAAACTAAAGTTTTTTTTTTATAACAGTGGTAGCCTGTTTATGTTCTTTATACAGGATGTCTAGAAAATGTTGTACCAAATTTGACCAGGTATTGTAACAGTGAAAATAAGAACAAAATTTCAATAAACATGATATGTCGGGAAATGCTTCCTTTTCGAATTATCTGCCATTTAGTGTTTTTTTTACGAAACACTTAATATCTTTATAAATAGAAAAGATATTGACCTTTAATAAAGTGAACATACTGTATTTGATACGTAACATTTTACCCTTCGACAAAAAATCAGAACGTTCTTTTATATACTTTAAAAATAGCGATTATTTTTAATTGCCAATACCAAATATATCTCAAATATTAAGAAACAGAAAAAGTTAATTTTGTAAAACAAACAAAACGGTTTCTTATTTTCCATGTTGCAAAAAGGTAACCTAGTTATCGGCTGAAAACTCAAGACATACTTTCTTGATATTATCTGCAACAATACAGGAAACAATAATAATAATAGGGAAGGAAATTATGTTTTAAATTTTTAGCCGATATCTCGGATATCTTTTGACCTATGCAAAAAATACAATAAACAACTGTTTTTTTTAATTATTATAAAAAATTAACAAAAGGTAAAAGATATTAATTTCAATATCTTTTCTATTTTCAAAGATATAAGTAATTGTTTTAAAAAAATGGCAGATAATTCGAAACTAAACAGTTCCGCACCTATGTTTATTGGAACTTTTTTCTTATTTTCACCTATAGAATGGCCCAATGAAATTTGGGGCAATATATTCTAGACACCCTTTATATAACAGTTAATATTTTACATCGTGTAAGTCTATTACGGGACGCTCATATTAAATATTATTTGTACTATTCAAACATAAAACATTGATTAAAACCAGTAATAATTCAATCACAAAACTTTCATTAAGTTAAACTAGAAATACTTGAAACTATATTAACACTAATTGTTCTGGCCTTAGTGAAGTCTATTTTGCCAAAAATCTCATATCTTTCCAAAGTTCATACAAAATCTATTAAACTGACTTCAATTAATTTTATTAAAATTTCAAAACTAGAGAAAGTATTTTTTATTAAATTGCTGGCAAAATTAGGCCCACACGGAGTTTACTGGAAACAATTGAAATTTAAAAAAAAAATTATCTCCATGTATAAAACAGAACATTTTATAAACATTGATTTGCATTTCCCGAAGTTTTGCTACATAATTAAGATAGCTCAAAAAAAGGTGTTATGATTAATTTTTAACTATGGGTTTCACACAATTCGAGGAGAAGAGGACATCCACAGAAATATTAGAAACGGGACATAATGAAGTTATATAATATTTTATGTAAAGTTATATAAAATTTATTTTAAATATACAGCATGTCGTTAAACTCTCTGATCCCCTTTTGTGGATTTGTTCCTGGGATCGAGACAAACATATGTCTTAATATATAAACATGGGTCTACGGTGCTTACTTTTTCGTTGTGTGTTTTTAAACAAAAAAATGCATAGGTTCAGAAAGGTTTGAAGTATACACTTCAAATTTTTTATGAATATACATACCTACTGTACGAGTCTCCGCACAAAATTTGAACATTTCGTAAATACTATTTCACAATGGTGGCTGTTAAAAAATAAAAAAACCTAAACGGTAATATCTCAAAAACCGTTGATTTTTATACAAATTTTCAAGAATAACAAAAAATGTAAAAATGTAAGACTAAACCAATGACATCATACTAATAAATAAAATTCGGATGAGAAATAAGGACAATATGATTTGTTTAAGTCGTTGTTATTTAAATCATTCATACAGTAAATTGTTATGCATCTACTACAAGAGTGTTAAAAAAGCTTTAAGGTAGGAGGTTGAAAAATTGGCACGAACATATACATTTACACTACATATGACTAAATAAAATTGGATTTTTTTGTGTAAAACCATTTCAAAATGGCGGCTGTACAAAATTTTTTATTTAAAATACCTCAGAAATGGTTAATTTTTAAGAATAAATGAATGAATTATAAAATATGCACTAATTAAATATAAATGTAACGGTAACTTAATAAGAAGTCGAACGAGAAATAACAACAATGTGACCATGTTTACAAATCAAAATTTAACAGTTATAAAATCACGTAACCATCAAAGATAATATCTGAATATGTACATACAATATTGTGTTTACTGAGTTGGTAGGCCTGCAGGATGCCGGTGTGGAACTAACCAATTATTACACATAACTTAATTATTATCCTTCATCCGAATGTTTTGACAGTTACACCATCTACAGGGAATTAAAATGGCTTCAAAAAAGGTGCCTTGACATTGTTGGTTTAAATGTACGGTCTTCGGGTAATTTAGGTTTGGAATTTTAAAATACCCGCCATTTTTAAATGCATTAATGGATATAATCGTTTAGTTTTCTTAAAATAGTTTTGTTAGGTTACACTTCATTCCAAGTTTCAACTCAATCAGTCAAACATTTTTTAAATGAGCTATTTTGCAAAAAAAATTACGTTTATCAGGAAAACGAAGCTTTTTCGGACCTATTTCCATTGGAACACTTTTGCTTTTTTTAAATCCCTCTACCATCTCCTGAAGTTGTGCCAACCTCTCGTGATCCCGACACACCCTGTATCCTAGTCTGTCAATAGTATACAAATATTACAGTTGTTTTGTATAATATAATATAAAACAGTTATGTTTGTAAACTTTACTGATTAACTTAACAATTTGTTTTCAGAGCCTAGGTAAAAATTTAGCTCACTGCTGTAGTCATTTTATTGAGAGGGGTAAATGTAGATGTCTCGTTCCTGGTGAATATGTAAGTAAATAAAAGTATTTGGTAAGTAAATTATCTTGGTAATACTCAAAGTTAACCACAAAATCCTTAACTTACGTAAATTACTAAACTCTTAATGGACTGTACTGCTGTTCCAATTGTATAGCTGCCAGACAGGACAAAATCCTGCCAACAAATATATTACGCACAACCACTACGTTTACAATAACCTTCGCGTCCTCAGGTGATAATAAGTGGGATCAGTCATAGATCGTTCAAAGGTTCGACCCCCACTACGTTAGTTATTATATGAGGCTTGTCAAAATGTCTTCCTACTTCGTAATTAATTAATGGGAAATATATAGCATTATGGTGGAACTTGGCTGGACCTTCGCCGATATTAACTGTCTCTTTGAAAACTCTATTTCTGCAGAGACTCTTTTAGTAGGCGGAACCCCTCATCCCAAAGAATAGCTATGTCGTGCTCAGCATTCTTAGACCGATTAACTTCGCCCGTCGTTACGCATTGTTTATGCTCCGAAACATTTAACATTTTAAAAATGTTGGGTATGTGGTTCGTTTTGAGGTTATAAGTTAATGAAAAAATAAACACACAATATTTAGTTAGTTGTGCAAAATGTATTGAGTCTACAAAACTAGCCTCGATTATACTTTGGTGTCATGTTTACAACTTTAATCAAAATAAACTTATTATAATGTCTTGAAGTTAAGTATATTTGCATATGAGTTATAGAACTAATGTAGGCTATATATTCTGTTATATGGTTGGCTTTCAGAATATAAAAAGAATATATATATACAAACTTTTATTATCACTATATTCATTTATAGTCCAGTAAAAATAGACAAAAATAGGCCAAAAGCTGGTAAACCGGTGCAGGTTAACCAATTTTTATGATTTTTTAAAATTATGTTCGTCTTGGCACGTAGATTAAAGTTAAAAAAATTGCTTGTGTTCTTCAAATTTTTTTTTTTTTAATGCACCGGAAAAACCAAAATGTTAAAAAATAAATGGTACTTTCTCACAAACACAATTAAATTATTAAACAGATTCACTGTGACTTCATAATTGTAGGTGGGGTAGGAGAGGTGATAGATTAAAGTAGGAGATTAACTAATAAATATTATTATTATTAGCTAGAGAGAAAACTATTCGATCGATTTCGAACACACTTGCACCAAACATGTCAATTAGGCCTGTTTAGATACAATACAAAAGGTTTTGAAAAATTTGCTCAAATAACACTTTTAGGGTATTTTGCAATCTTTATATTGATATAAGTTTTATAAATGTTAAGTGCAGACAGTTGACTTAATCGGCCTGGCAAAGGGAAATGGCGCGGCGCGGGGCTTAGGAGTTTGAAGGCAGAACACGTGCACGTTGTATGGCCATTACGTCATTACTGATAGATAGGGTAGGTTCGGATCTGTTAATAATGTCGAAGATGGTATAGATTGGAACCTACCCCATTCATAACTCATTTCCCGCTAACAAAGGTTTCTGCGACTAGTAATGACACAAGGATCGACCATCGTGTTAAACTTAAAGTGTTTGTAGTTTACCTATGAGCATGATGTAAATACCAATTAGTTTAAAGAATTTCATTCGATTCGACAATGCCTGAACAATAGGCGAAACGCGCGTCATCGTCAGTCACCAAAGAAAGACTGCGAGCGGTAACACACAACACAAAGGTATTTTATATAACATATCCAGTCCAGAGAGGCAAACAAAAACACATCATGAATATGTCCAATGTACTACAACGAACCTTCCTTGGAGAATTCTTCGTTGGAGAATAAGTTATTTCCACCTACTGAAAGTCTTATAGGCAATCTCGCTTTGTTTGGCCTAGGTGAAATAACTATGTGTCGAATATTCAGTTTTCTGAATATCCCGACTAAATAAAAAAAAACTTCTACGTTATACTTCCAGTACTTTATTTTTGAATCTAGCTCAGTTAGAACACAAGTTAATGATTTTACTTTTTGTAAACCTCTGAGTAGTGAGTACACTGAAACTAACCTTGTAAATTGCTTATTTGTGCTCGCAAATATTTTATGAAATTTCACTGTATCAATTCTTAATCTATAACTCATAAACTATTGGGATATTTGAATACTAGGTGTTTTTTGTAAATAATAACTTTTTTATAAAGCAAATAAAACTTTAATAATTCCTTTTTTTAAATTTCAACATAAAATAAACTTTTTGGATTTTCTTCTTCCAACAAATACAAAATAATAACTTTCCTTTCAATTTTAATAATAATTTCTTAAACTACAAGGCAGAACTAATTTTTTACCTAACTATAATTCATTTTAATATTTTATACTCAATTTGATTTAATTAATATTTTAATGAAAGATTTAATTTGAATTTACGATTTAATGAATTTACTTTTTTAATTAACATTACAAATATTTTATCTAATCTAACATCCTAAGTAACCCAGTATTTAAAATAAATTTATTTGAATTTACTTCAGGCAAATTTTAACAGGGACTAACGTATTTACGTTTCTACCGACCTTTTCACAACTGTCGAGGCGTCGCGACGTTTGATGTGACGTCCGCGACTGTTGTTTAGCGATGGCAGGCTACAGATGCTCTGCGTGCTGGTTGAGTTGTCTCGTTGATGACGATAGATTCCTGTAGGGTTGTCTGGAAGAATGCTGGATGAATTCTTAAAGATGGTTGTGGTGATGTCGTGTCTGAAGTCCCGGTTCAGCTATGCCCTCGACGTTACAGTTGCATGTCCTAGTGGTCGCCTGGTGATGTCCTGAAGTCCTGTCTGGAAGCTATACGAATCACTCCATGTATCAGCTGTCTTGCAGGCTATGTTCCTCCTCCAGAATAATCCAAGTTAGGCCAACTTTGTAATGACTAAGTTGCCACGGACGTTCTTGTTGATTAAAGCTGTGTCTATTGCTGCATTCCAGGTTAAAACCGCAATGACGTATCTTCACACTTGTTATACAAATTATTTAGGTTAACGAAGAAAATACTTAGCTTCTTGCATGCTATAGTATTTTATAAAAAACAAGTAACAGCTCCTGATGCGTACGCTTGCATCGCAGAAAAATGAAGGCTCGATGTGTTCACTTACACCACAAAAATATCAAGACTCCGATGTGTCTACTTACATCGTAAAAGTAACAAGGCTCTCGAGTTTCCCCGAGCAATCGTTTATATAGGCTTTTTCGGCACTACTTCCATGCCAACTTAAGCTTTCTGTCACTGTATTACTATAAGTCCTTAAAATTCGTTTTTTCAACAATTTTAACCTCCTAGTCTATGTTATTTTTTATCCTGAATTTTATACTGATTTTTCCTTTATTCTTAGACTTGATTTAGTCATTGTTTTACGTAATTTTCCTTTTGTTTTTTGAGTACGCCCACTTTCGTATGTTGGTATATCTGCTCCCCCTCCAGTCGACTCGTCTTTGGCCAGCCCCTCCGCTGTTCCGTTACCTTATCTCGCTCCACGCCGTTTTGGCTATGGAAAATCCTTTTCTTCTGTAACTCCTCCAGGGTTTTCCCGATTTTCTTGAGAGTGACATTTTTGAATTCAGCTCGTTGTCTTCTTTACACACGAACTCGAGAGACGTTCGTACGACTCTTGGTTTGCGTACACGACCCGCGCGCGTTTTTCCGCGGCGATTTTTCCCGGAAAAGTCTTTGTTTTTGGTTTTTCCCGGTTTTTTGTTTACACTTCTTTATGTCCTTATGGTTTTTGTTAACTAGCCGGATTTTCACTTTGTTTCTGCTTCTGGTTGAAACGATTTTCTACAAATTTGGGTTTACTTTACTCCCGAAACATATTTTAAATACTGGATTATTTTTACATAACTACGTTATTAACATACTATTTACCATTTTGAGTTAATAAAAATTTAAGTTTAACTTTTTAATTTGCTGTAACGGTGCAAATTCTATCACCTTTTTCCTTTTATAAAATTTCAAGTTTTTGTTTTTAACTATACATTTTGTTTATCATTATTAAAACTTGTTTTGGTTAGAATTTAAAAAACTTTCTTTTTTTCCTACTTTTTTATCATTTGAACTTCGTGGATTAACATTAACTTTTTTATTTAACAAAATTTCGCTAAAACTTATTTCACCTTTATTTTAGGCCTTCTTATGAAAAGCCTAAAAAACCTTTTCTTTTTCAATTTAGAGGAATTTTGAATTTCTCCCCATACTTTAATAGTTTGTATCTTACGTAACTTTGTGATTTTATATTTTCTAATCTTGCAGTAAATACACCCGCGGTTGGCATAATGCATTTCCTGAAGACATTTGTTTTTTTATTTAATTCCTGGATTTTGGTTTCCCGAAAGAATCTTTAAGTATTTTTTACAAGTTCTTATTCATTTTCGAACAGGCAGGGTCCAAGAGTTTAACTTAGCCAGATAACGACCCTCCCGCGTCAACATGATTGTCGTGACCTACATGCGGCTTTAGCCCGCGGCAAGTCCAGACTATTCAAATTTATAAAATTAATTATAAATTCAAAATCCAGGACCTACAACGAGTTGTGTCCGTTGTAGTACATATCCTCTCTACTATTTAGGTCCAAGGCAGTAGACTACCACTTCTGTCAACTTATTGGTACAATGTTTGCCTTCTATAGTTTCTATAGCACAATTTTGTCCTCCTATTTGTATGCCATTAACTTCATAAACTTAACATGACCAAACTCTCTGATTATTGGTTCTTTTATTATTTGAAACGCTGATTAGTCGTATAAATAAATAACGAATTCCTAGTTATCATTCTTCATTCATTCCATACACCCCATAGTTCCCTCAATGCCTTCCTCTCCTAGATGCTTGTTCTTGTTGAAGTGAAAACTTCTTCAGGCTCACCGAGCACTTTTTGGATTAGGTTTTTATATACTACTTGCACTATACGAACTCGCTATGCGCGTCTTAAAGTAAGACGGTTTTGATTTCGTCTATGATTTCTTCTTCTTCATTGTTTTACTCATGTAAAACCATAATTTTAATGTAACAGCTGATCTTAAAAGAAGAAGAAATCGACGAAATAAAATAGGCAGTGGAAAGTTCAAAGGTTTAGACTCAATAGCTATATGGATTACATTTAGTAACGTCTCGCTACTGGTGAAATGAACACACAATCTCTCCAAGACAGGCACTATTGCTATAGGTACGGCTGCTATTCCCTCTACTCTGCCACATCCGCACGATCAACCTTTATAAATCTCTTTCGCTTTAATTTAAATAAATATATTATAATTCAGTGAGTACAGGGGTCGTATCTCGAAACGTGACTGTATAGTACTTGCATACTTCATTTTCATTCATTAATGTTCTGTTTTATTTTCCTAAAATGTTACACCCCTGGGCACGTGCCCAGTAAGCCTGTTTAGTAAATTGGCTATGAAAAGAAGAAGTTGTAGACGAAATAAATAGGCAATGATAAATTCAAAGGCTTAAATTAAATAACAGCATGGATTTAGTCACACTACCGATGGACATTGCACTTATTAATTTAGTGTACTTTGTGATACCTCTAAAATGGACATAGTACTTTCTCATTTTTTTTAATGTCTAAATTTCCTAACTTGGTTGCTACAGTTTAAATGCATTAACGTATGTTAGTTCAGTACTAAATTGAAAAGACTGTACAGTCACCTATAGACTATAGACGATCATATTTATGTTATTTTTAGCGAATTTCCATAGGAAAAATGAGCTATTGCAGTGGCCTTTATGGTGAGACCCAAGGTCGGGAGTAGCAAATTAGCACCTATCATAGTCCCCAGAACACGTTTTTGGTTGTCATTAAAATTCATATATATATATATATATATATTAGCTTCTTTATTAGCATATGTACATATTGCGACGACAGAGCGCACAAACTTTGCACAATTTGTCTGTCTGTAGGATTTCCCTACTTTGTCACAAAATAAAGAGATTATACCACCTACTGGAAGTATAAGGCAAATTAATTTTGATAGCCTAGGTGATATAACTCTGGTTAGGATAACTATGCATATAGTCACCTTAATGAAAAATATTTTATTAAATTTCTTCCAGTTATTGAAGTTACTATTAATTTTAAATATGCTCAGCTCAGTAATTAATTTTAATTTTATTCGACGATCTCTGAGGAGTGAGAACAGGGGAACTGACCTTAGAATAATTAAATTATTTGTGCTTTGTGAACCTTCGATATTGATCATACACTGAAAACAACTTATCATATAGGATTCTCAGATAATAGGAATTTCTTGAACAAGGTAAATTATTTTTTTTTTTTTAATCAAAAGAGAATTTATTCAACAAATAACTCAAAATTCTTTGTGATTCTTTCCACTACAAAAATAATTTTTTTAAACTGAATTTACTATTTACATCTATTTATTACTTCTTTTAGGTAGAACCATTTATTATTTATTCATACTTAATTATTCTTATTAATATTTATTATTTAGTTATGAAAATTATTTTAAATATTTAATTTACAAGACTGATAATTTTATATTTTGAAAAACCTAATTTAAGTATCTCAATCCAGTATCAATAATTATTTGAATTTAACTCAGGCAAAATTTTAATAGGGGACATCGTAACTTTGTCCACAGACCTTTTATTACTGCGACCCATGACTCTGAACTGCTTTCCCAGGAATGTTGATGGAAATACAGCCTCCCTGAAGTCCGGTTATCGTTGGTGTAGTTGAACGTCTCCTGTGGTTTCAGATTCTGCATGGTTGAATTTTTCCTGGTTTGAATTTCCATGAAGTCTTCTAGTGCCTTCCCTGGTTTGGTTTTCGCTTATTTATTCCAGTAATTTCTCAAAGTCCATTCGGTGTTCCAGTTATCACCATTACATCCGTCCCGTAATTGTCGTACGTCATTTACTATGGTATAGACGCACCTGCTATATTAACCAATTATAGCCTATTTCACTTAAATTTTTCGACTGTTTTTTCACTGTCTGTAATGATAACCGATATAACACTGTCTCCGTTCATTTATTTATTTATTTAATTTTTATATAAGTTCGATGGATTTTTTTTATAGAAACTGTTCGTTGAAATATTATATTTCATAATATTTTTATTAATTAAAATGTTCACTGCTAGATTAACACAGTTCGTACAGCTGACTTCATAAAACACTGCTTCTACTTGAAAAATACTTTACTTTAGTATCACAGATTTTTTCTAACACATCTCTACTCAAGAGAAAATTATACAGTAGTCCAGCACATCTCTACTATAGAGATTATTTGATAGTGTTTCTAATTACATCTCTACTCAGAGAAAAATTCCATCGTGAAGTCCCCCGCCTCCGACGCTGTACGCTCTTTTTATCGGCTGTTTTGCCACCTCCGGGATACCAACTATTTCCCTGCTCTTCTATCCCTTTTTCGCCATCTCGCCATGCAACTTTATTTTTTTCTGAAGTTCTTGGGTTGGTACTACCCCCACTAACTTCCTAGTTTGATGTCTCATCTTGCTATCAGTTACTCCCTCTACTGGCATATTGTCCCATTGTTTTATTTATATTCCCTGTAGTTTCTCTGGAACTTGTTTAAAAAAATTGCGGTTTTCGTAGTCTTATTCCTGGTACTTTTTTCTTTCTTCTCAAACCTGAGTGATGGTCGTACGACGTTTGGTTTGCTTACGGCGCGACTTCGCGTTTTCCGCGATTTTTCCTCGCAGAAACTCTTCTGTTTTTGAGGGAAAATCTTTTTTCTTTTTTCTTATATGTTGGTTATGGTTTTATATTTTACTAGCCAAAATTTCAATTCTGTCCGATGATTTTTCTTTTCTTTTGGGACTTGTAGATTTGCCTATTTTAACATTTACTTTTGGATTTGAAATTTTACTTGTTAATGGATACTTTAACTTGAGATTTACAATTTTATTTTATTATTACTTTCTTAACACTAGGTCATTTATTTTATCATCTTTTTCCTTTTATTTTTAGCAAAACATAGGTGTGAACCTTTTCACCTATTATTTTAATTAATTAACAATTTACAAAATTTTATCTCATAAAACTTTTACTCCGTTACTACTTGTTTACTTTTTCATTTTTTCAGGTGCTTTTTCACCTTCAAACTTTAACAATTATCTCTAACTTCTAAAATACCAAAAATTTCTTAATTTGTTATTTAACATATTTTATTCAACTTCTCTTACTCTTTTCAAAAATATCTTTTTCATTTACTCTTGATCAAATTTGAGGATTTTCTATGAATTTAACCCTTTCTAACTTTACCATTTTTTAATTTACAAAATTGTGATTTCCATGGCCAATGTCTACACCTCCCGTGTTTCACATTTACCCATAAAATTCATCAATTTTATCATTTTATTTAACACCTTATTCTCATATAAAACAACTAATTTATCATAAGTCTTTTTAAACAACTTGAAACAAGCTCCAGGACAAAAGTCCATATCTGTTGACTCAGTACATTTGGCTTGGATTTGTCTTCTTTTAATCTATTTAAGTATAGGGTGCATCTCAACTTCTGCTATAAAATCTTTATTTTTGCATTTTATTGCAAAACTAAATTTTTCCCACATTGCATAAGGCACAACCATTGCAAGCTCCCACTCTTTAAGATGAGTTATTCTTACGAGAAGAATAAGGAATCAAAAATATTTTTTCCTCACACTCCTAGCTTTTTTGGTTCTACCTGTATATGGTTTACTTACATTAACATACACCAAAATTCATTTTAATTACATTTATATCTCCAAGTCTTCCTGAAATTTCACATATTTTATATACACATCGATTTTCATATTTCACATATATTTCAATATTTCAAAATTACTTCATTTGGAAGAATCAATTTCCTGTAAACACACATATATTTCATTTTAATTACAATTTTATTATTCATGGTTTCTCGCTTTGAGAGTTCGTCCACTGAAAAACATACATTTTATACTATCGCTTTCTCCTTTTTGGAGTATTCGTCCACTGAAGTACATAATCCCATTTTTGTTTTATATTGTCATTTTTTGTCTTTTGGGGACTCAAAACACTTGCCTGGTTACCCTATATTTACAATTTTATCAAATACACTGGGTTGTTTAACCTAACATATACTAATAACTTTGATCAAATTTTTTTTCTCGTATTATTTTATTTTAACAATTTTACATTATTTTTACTTTCATTAGCCTACGAATATTACTTTTATCTCTCCATTTCTTTTTTACTTGCTTCTTTGGTTGGTCAGACCAAACTTTGTTTACCTTTTTCCGTTTCTTCTACTTTTGTTTTCTACCCCCTCTACTTTTCATCTCCTTTCAGTACATCAGCTTACTATCCTAATTTTCTCCACCTTTACTTGGTTTTTAGAAGATCCAACAACTTATTGCCTACTCTTTTTTCAGCTCTCCCGTCAATTTGTTGCCTCTTAATTTACAACACTCCTCTTCATCCATTTTTTACGTTTGACTCCTTCAAACAACGTGTAAGCCCCTAATCTCCCTTACTCCGAATAGCAACCTGCCGCTTTTGTCTCAGATGTTGGTAGACGTTGGTAATTGTTGCATCTTAACAGTCATACATTAATTTGTTTCCATACTCTTGCTTTCAGGTCACCCTGTACCTTACTCTACTTTGCCGTTTATTATAAACACTTTAATTGTTTACCTTACTGCCCGCTGATCACCGACCTTGACGGCATTACCTTCATTCATTTGTCCATCGACCCTCGCCTCAACTCAGCTGTGTTTACATTTCAGCCGACTTCTTCCCCACTCCACTTCCGTCCTTTTACAGTTCTATTTTTCATTCAAGTGAACTTTGAATTAGGCCTATGCCATTTCCTATAGCCTCGTTTATTTCCTTATTAAACATTCAATGCACTATTGTACTTTATGTCTACAATTTAACCTATTCCTAAATTACTATTTACACATTACTCTGATTTATATACAATTTTTCTCTCATTGTATGTATGGCCTTAAGTCACGTACATCATATTTCCTTTTTATTCTCCCTGTCCGTATTTCTGCTAGCACATATGTTTTTCTTCCCCTCCTTTCAATAATTCTATATGGGCCTACATATAACAAGAATAAATTTTTTGTTTGCGCTCCGGCTTTGCTTTCCAATATTGCAATGTTTTGGGTGACTAAAACGGGGATGCGGAATACTATCCCCCGGAAAACTACCCTCCCAGGTGAAACGTGACGTCACGAAATCTGCCAACTAACCAATATGGGAGCCGTGTCCGCGACTGGAATACTACCCCCCCTAGCCTAGCAAAAGCGGGTCGCCGGAATACTACCCCCCGGAAAACTATCCCCCCAAGCAGGTTCCTACAATTATACTGTTATCGGCAACATACTGTGACTAAACAGTTTAGGTTAGTCCTCTAGTTTTTTTTTATTCTAATTATATCGAAACTTGAGTGTGCGTGACTGGAAAACTGCCCCCCCAATCTCTGACGTCAAAATGACGTAGGAACCTGCTTGGGGGGGTAATTTTCTGGGGGTAGTATTCCGGCGACCCACTAACACTAGATCTCCTATATTCATATTTACAAACCTCCTTCCGATATTCATTTTCCTAGTCGTGTATTTCCAGCTCGTATGATCCGCTCATGGCATCTTTGGTGTTTCTCCCACCTATTCTTTGCTCTCCAGTCCTGGTCTTCTTGTGGAAAATACTCGTCCCATACATATCTTGGTTGTTCACCCCATTGGATTTCTTTTGGCGTATATCCGGTGGTGTCATGCGGCGTAGAGTTTAACACGTCTTCTATTAATTCCAAGTGTTGTTTCCACATCGCCTGGTGATTGTGACAATACGTCCTTAGCATCCGTATCACTTCTCTGTTCACTCTCTCCGCAAGGTTCACCTGAGGATGTCTTATTGGTGTTAAGACATGTTGTATGCCCTCTCCATTTATCCATTCTTCCCAGTGTCTGGAGGTAAATGCCTTGAAGTAGTCCGTCAGAATTCTTTCTGGCCGTCCTACTTCCGCAATGTACTGGCGCATTTTGTCTATGGTGTTAACCGTAGTCGGATTCCTTACTGTGTACATCCTAACATACTTCGAAAATACATCCACCATCACTAGTATATGTTGAACGTTCCCTGGAGCTCTTGGAAATGGTCCTAAATAATCTATGGCCACCATTCTTCCTTTGTCATTTGTCACTATTGGCCTGCTTCCCCTTGGATACCTGTTTGTATATTTTGCTCTTTGGCAGATGTCGCACCGTTTTATTACTTCTAAAATCCTTGATACCATGTTTTTTATATACCATTTTTTCTTTAACATGTTGAAAATTTTGTTTCTGCCTACATGACCATATGTTTTATGTACACCTTGCACTAACCTCTCTATTGCTTCCTCCGGCATTATTATTCTTGTTTTGTTATTTATTGTTGAACATAACACATTGTCTCTTATTATAAAATTTTGATAATTCTCTATATTATTTATTTTCTCACGGCATTCTAAATTTCTCATTTCTCCAAAATTTACAAGTAATTCTCTCAAATTGGGCTTTATCCTTATTTCCTGTATTCTTAACTTCCATTTGTCTTCTACTCCCGTACAGTTCCCATACATCCTACTTGCCACGTCGCATGGTACATTTTCTTTTCCTGTACAATGTTGCACATTTGGGTTATACTCTTGTATACCAAGTATCCATCTTCTCATTCTGCTATTTTGGAACTTACATGATGTCAGAAATTTTAGTGCCATATTATCGTTAATTATATTTAGCGGGGCTCCTATTACCAAAGGACGAAACTTCTGCAAGCCGTACACTATCGCCAATATGTATATGTATATATGTGTTCGCACTCTAGCGGCTGCATTTTAAGTCCGATTTGGTTCAAATTTGGTACACGTGTTGGTTGTCTACGTAGCTCGGACAAGTTCGTTAGCCAAAAAAATCCAACAACCGGAAGTACGTTTTTTGACCGGAAGTAACTATTTTTTGAAATTTTTACTACGAGAATGAATTTTTTTTACAGTGTTTTCTAAAAATATAAATGTAGGATGTTACTCTACACATTTTGTTTTTTTATGCGACCTCACTTGGTTCCCCGAAAATCGACCAAAACGTAAAATACCATAAAAGTACCCTGTTCGAAGCCAAGTGGTGCAAACTTGCGAGGCCACTATTCGCAAACAAATTCTACTAATATATTGCGTACACACAGACAACTGTTCAACGCCTTCGTGAGTAGACCTATTTCCCAAATTGTTGGTTGAAACCCTAAAACATAGGCACAAACTTAATTTTGGAAATTTGCTCAACTCACGTCAGCGGTCCAGCTGCGTGGTCGAATTATTTAGATTTCAATTTGAAATTTGACAAGATAAAAATAATGATCAAATTTCAGATTATACCAATATTACCAACTATTTATTTTCATAATATTATTCATTTCTGTCGGCAGATCCTCGACTGCTTTATTTTTGTTTGCATTACTCAAGTGTTACTGGCATACATGAAAAAAGCACAAATATTGGGAATTTTTTTTTTCGAAAAGATTTTAAAAGCGATTGATTGATCTTTGGGGAACAGATTTCTGAAGGACTTTGCGCTTTTAGGTCAGTTTCATCTGAGTAAAGGCTTAGTTTTTAAGTAGTCTAAAGTCTCCGATAATTCAAAGAGCAATAGTGGAGCGATATTAATGTTTTAATCCCGATTCGTATACCTATTTCCTGTTTAAAAAATGGTTGCTTTCAACATGGCTGGTTAGTAATTTTGTTTTGCTGCAGCAGAAAGTTAAGGAGAATCGTATTTTTTATTTAATGAAAGTGTTATGTTTTTATCGAATTAGTGTACTTTAAAATCATACATATTCTATTTACCACCTTCATTAAAAATAAGACTTTATCAACTCATGGTTTAAATGTTTTTATTTTTTATTGACAGACTAGATACGAAATTCAATGTTGCAGTAAAAAGACAAATCAGTATAAACGTAACAAAATTGGACAATTTGCCTGCATGTTGACAGAAAGCGGTAAAGATGTAAGTTATATGATAATACACTTTAGAGAAAGCTTTAGTTGTAAATATTTAAGACAAACTCAAAAAATGAAATATGAAATTAGCTTTTTAACAATAAATTAAAATGTTTATGTAGATTTTATATCTTTAAGAATTATTTCAAATTATTTAAATTAAATGTTTTCAGTTGAAAATAAAACTGAATGCTATAATTTTAAAGTTTGTATTACATTTTACAGTAATTACTGGAAGTAATACATATTTTTAATATCTTTTAAGAGAATATTATTTTATTTATTCATATAATTTATGCAATAATACAAAATATATGTAGTATATTTCTGTCATATGAATACATAAGCTAATCGTAAGGCCAATTCCCATAATAAAATATGTAAAAATCTTAAGCCATACATTGTGTTCTCAGCCCTACGAAAAGAACGAAAATCCTTTTATTAGCGAATTTCTATAGTAAAGATCAGCTATTGCAGAAAACCTCAAGGTGGGACCTTAATTAAATGCGGTAAATGAGCACCTACCTTGTGTTCGCACTCTAACAGCCGCATTTCACGTCCGATTTAGTCCAAATTTGGTATACAGGTTGGTTTTCTAAGTAGCTCGGACGAGTTCGTTAGCCAAAAATCCAACTACTGGAACCAAGTGTTTTGACAAGAAGTAACTCTTTTTTGAGATTTTTCGTAATATAATTAAAATTTTTGGGTTTTACTTACAAAATTAAATAAAGGAGATTATTATGGACATTTTTTTACACAACCTTATAGCCCGTCTGGTCCCCCCAAAATCAATCAAACGTAAAACACCCGGTATTATAAACTCCATACACCGAGTCCACAAGGTCGAGATGCAAACTCGCAAAGCTAGTTATTCGCTGCGAGCGGAACGAAGCAGCGTGTGAGCCGGATCAATAGGCTGAGGTGGAAACAAATTCTACTAATATATTTCGTACACTTAGGCAGCTATTCAGAGCCCCCGTGGGTACACCGATTTCCCAAATAGTTAATTGAAACCCTAGAACATGTAAAGTTAATTTTGGAAATTCGCCAACTCACGTCAGCGATTCAGCTGCATGATTGAATCATTTAAATTAATTAATAGTACGTTTTTCCAAAACATTTATTTTAAAATTTACTATTATTCTCTCATCCCATTTTCAATAAATGTTTGTAAAAATCTTCCTTTTAAATTTCATAAAACAACTGTGTAACATATTTTAAGTACTAAGTTGTATTTACAACTAAAAACGTCACTTACAAACGACGAATACAATCCACCGGCTGTCATTACAAAAGTATTGGTTTTCTCTTCTTTCGGAATATACTAGTTTAAAATTTTCAAGATGTACTCGTACGACGTAGGGTGGGATGGTTAAAATTGAATATTTTAATCTATTCAGTGTGTTTTAATAATGGGTTTGAATTTTATATTTCTGCCAGTTGTTTTATCGCTAGGATGTGTTTCTGTGGTTACAGTGCTGGAGCAACAAGGAATGCGCTTCTGATCAATGCAATGGCTATAATAATAATGGGCTGCCAGGGACATGTAACTGATATATTTGATAATGATTATAATAGTGTATCCAATATATTGTTAAACTTGCAATAATTGATAACAAATTTAAATAAACTGAACATATATGATAACTTTGATTTATTTTTTAAGATCCAATATAGACAAAGGAGTGCTAAACAATATTAATCAATCATAAAATTACCAACAATGATTTTGAGTTATACAGAGTGTCCGATACTTTACGGGGTTATGTGTCAGCTAAAAATAAACAAATGATACAATAAAACATGTATCCTATCTCGATATCATCAATTAATTAACTACAGACGATATCCTACTTGTTTGTCTTGTATCCAATCCTAAAATCACTTGGTGATTAAAGTGGCTTCGGGTAACAAGTACCCATCTTCAGATCATAAAATTTTTTAAATAAATCCCTTAATCAGGTCTTCAATTACATTAGAAGTTATCACACAAAACAAAAATCACAAAAACGTATTTAAAACACTTTAAAAAATATTTGTTTAAACTTTAAAAACATGGCTTAGGCCTAATCACGCTAACCGGTCCCGGTAAAATGTTTATGCAACTGTTGCGTGTAGTAATTAATTGACGAAATTCTCCAATCCGTGGGCTAAAATGTTGAAAAATATCTCGATCTGTTTTCTGCCTGCCCGTCTGTATGTGGTTTGTACAATTAAATTAATATCTCAGAAACGTATTTTCAAAAGGGCGGCAGTTGAAAATGCTGTCATTTTTAAACATATTGTTGCAGGAAAACAATTTTTTAAAGTATAATGTACCCTATTTAGTGAATATTCATAACCAGTTTCATTAGTATGCGATGCTTTCCCATAGTTTAATTGTTCGCATAGCTCCGTTTAGCAAGAATAGCGTAATCAAACCTTAACCCGAGGTTAAACCAAACCACTCTCACCACACTAAACTTTCAACCCAAACACTTTCACTGTACCGTAGGGCCTTTGGAACCAGCTTTTGATGATTTTGCACTAAATTTAGTAATATACTCAGAAACGGTAACACATTTTATACACAAGAAAAAATGGGGTTTGCTGTTTGGCCTAAGCGGCCATTTTGGACGGTTTACAACTCACTTCTTGGGGTTAAATTACCTCACGATGCCTGTTGTCGCATTACGTGATCACCCCCTTGCGCCCTGCCATAATATCAACACTTGGCACTTATAAATTAGTATTTATACGGTTTAAATAGATTTTATGCGGACCAGTTGTGGAACGATGGTGATCGCCGGAGTTCCTGTTTCACTCTCCTGAATTGAGAGGAAATGCGTGCGCACCAGCAAGGCGTATGACGTCACATTATACGTCATAGTCTTGCAGTCTCCCCCCCTTGCGGAGAAAAATAAATAAGTAAATAATATATACATTAATATAAAGGGCTATATAAAAT
>JAGFPH010001597.1:139265-155156 GCA_018207615.1 Philaenus spumarius | reverse complement strand
AGAGAATAATTTCTACTCTTTCCGTCACATACGTCATAGACAATCTACAGATGGAAATACTGTGTGAAGAAGCGATTCGCGCAGGTAGGGATGTGAGTGTGGAAGGGAGGAGGTATGTTATGTGTGGCGGGGTGGCGGATTTGACTACTATCCATTCTATTTTTTACGGCCGGAGCACGGCTCATGACTTATTGTGTCACTGACACTATTTGTGGACTTTCATAATTACATGTTTATTAAACTTATTACTACATCTTAAATTATATTACAATATATTAATTAAATCACTTTAAAATACGTTAAGTTAGAATAGATTTTAACTAAGATAACGTTCGAACAGATAACAAAAGAATACGTATTAGCTGACTGGTATTAGCTATATTATTTTTTTAAAAAATAGCATGCTATAATAGTATATTTCGCACCTAGGGCCGAAAATGAGGTTTTGCAGGCTTGAGATCGTGTTTCACGATCGAGAGTTACAAAACCCTTTCGGCCGTGGTGCGAACGCTACTTTTCACCACACTACACAATAAAATAAACACTATATAAAATTAAAAAATAATATTTATTTAGCACACATGAAAATGAAACTTTGAGGTTATAAACTAGCTAATTGTATATTGAGACTCTATTTGGTTCACAATGTTAGCCTCATTGTTTTCTATCCCTTTTAATATATTGTCATATTTTTTTCCATCATAGGCATCTAAATTACCAGTAATAAACTTAAATGCGGATCCTAGCCCATCTATTATACCTCTTTTTGTTCTTACATTATTATTATTATTACGTTCTAAGAATACTGCTTCTAAATTTTCTTTAACTATTTCTCTACTATGGTTAACATATTTAAAATAATTGATTATGTCTCTAACTTTACTACTATTATCCGTTACAAACTCAGTTTTTCCAGTGAGGCTGGCGTTACAACTAACACAATTCTTATCAAAATAGTTTAATACATTATTATAATAAAATTCAACATTATTAAATTGAACAACCAAATTATTCAAATTAAAATAGTGAACAAATGTGTGGTAAGAGGATTGTAATTTGGCTGGTCCTAATTCAATCGGTATTATTCCAATGTTTTTGGAAATGTCCTTAACTTCTGTTGTGTCGGCATCGGCTTTTGCGAAGAACAAGACGGACCTGGAACAGGATTCAAAGACGGATTACATTTTGGAATTATAAATTTTTTCCTTGGTCTCTTAATTTTAGACAGATGAATTTTCTGTTTAATGTTATGATGCCTTGGTTTAATTTCCGCTGTTTTCCTTTCCTGATTTATTGCAGATATTTCTTCTTGATTATATTTATTTTTTGTTTTACTTTGTTTCTGCGTATGTTTTACATAAACTTCTGTCGGAATTTCTGGCAATGGTTCTTTATTCAGATTCCTCTTGGTTTGAATGTTTTCTTTGATCTTCTGGTTAGTTTCCTTAATATGTTCGTAAAGTTTTTTTGTTCTCTCCCTGTGACTTATTATATAGTCATTAGTAAACTGATTTTCAATGTCAATATTCAAAACATGATTAGGGGTAATATGTCCATATAATATTTCAAAAGGTGTCAACTTAGTAACAGAGTGCATGCTATTATTGTATTATTTAACTTTCTTTGTAATATTATCATTTCTAAATTCTACTTGGTTATTTAAAAGTCGTATGTGTTCAATTAATGTGGAATGGAACCTTTCAATTAATCCGATAGAGGGGGGTGTTGGGTGCTAATAAAATGTATTTTGATTTTATGTAATTCCATTATTTCCTTAACTACTTTATTGTTGAATTCAGTTCCATTGTCAGACACTGTAAACTCAGGGACACCATAATGTGCAAAGTAGTCTAAGAGCTTATCAGCGACTTCTGTGGCTTGTGCGCCTCCTACGCGATACACTTGAGCATAGCGAGAGAATGCGTCTACAATACTGAGAAATCTGTTCTTTTCTAACGAAGTGCTATCTATGTGCACTATCTGTAGCGGTTTCAATGGTGTAGGCGTCAGATTCATTTCAAGTTGTAAGGGTACTCTATCATACTTTGTCTTTAAACAAATTTCACAGTTATTGATAAAATTTTGAATATGTCCTTTTATATTGGGCCAGTAATATTTCCTTTTAATTTGTTCATACGTTTCTTGTATGCCGCGATGGTTGATTTTGCTTACATGGTAATTATTTATTATATCTTCCATTTCGTCCTCTTCAGTTGTATCTAGTAGTTTAGTGTTACATTTAATTAACCAAAGTTCAGAGCTTTTAAAATGTTTAGCTATGCAAGTCACAAATTTCTCATAAAAGTCATCTTCAAAATAAATATTATATTTAACATTAAGCACTAGGAATTCCTTAACAAATTTAATAATGTCATTGTCTAAATTGTTTTCCGAAACTTCAACGATTAATCTCATTTTAGAAGTTCAAAATAATTGTATTCTTTAACTTTCTTTGGCTGATAGTTTACTAGCGACAGAAAGATTTGGTTTTTTCCAAAATTTACAGGTTCGTCAGAAATGGGAATTTCCACTAAGGTGTTTCCTTCAAAGTTTGAATGGACGGTCTGGTCGTTCACTTCATTATTCTCTTCCTGATTGACGGCGTCGTTTTCTTCTTCCATATCAAAGTTAACTATCATAGACGGGCTGTCATCCAGTTCTGGGAAGTAGCGTCGCACTAGGTCAGCTGTTGGCTTCTGTAATTCGTCATCCACAATATTTTGCGAGTCCGGTGAAGTTTTGTCGGTGACTTTTAATTGAATTCTCGATAATGCATCGGCATTTTGGTTCAATTTTCCTTTTTTATATTTTATTTCGTAATCATATTCTTCCAGCTTTAACCGCCATCTTAAAAGTTTGGAATTCGGTTCTTTAACAGAAAACAACCATTGCAGGGGTTTATGGTCTGAATAAATTTTGAACTTTCTTCCAAATAAATAAGGCCTGAAATGTTTTGTTGCCCATACGATTGCGAGAAGTTCTTTTTCAATTTCAGAGTAGTTGGTCTCACTATCGTTTAAAGTTCGACTAGCAAAAGCAATTGGAAGGTCATTTTCATTTTTATCTTGACTTAAAATCGCTCCGACAGCAAAATTGCTTGCGTCTGTGGTTAGAATGAATTCTTTTTCGAAGTCAGGTTATTGCAACAGTGGTTCATTAGTCAATATGTTCTTGCAAGTTTCAAAACAATCTATATAGTCGGGGTTATTATATCAATTTTGACATTTTTCTTCAAGCAATTAGTAAATGGTTTAGTTATTTTTGCGAAATTTTTAATGAATTTATGGTAATAGCCTAATAGTCCTAAAAATCCTTTTATTTGTTTGGTAGTTTTTGGAATTGGATAATTCTTTATTACTTTTATTTTTTCAAAGGATTGGGTTTGACTCCGTCTGGTGTCACAATATGGCCTAAATATGCGACTTCTTTCCTTAAAAATTCCGTCTTGTCTAACTGTACCTTAAAATTAGCTTTTCTTAGTCTATCGAAAACCTCTTTTAACCTAAGTAGGTGCTCTTGTAAACTAGCTGAATAGATTACGATATCATCAGCTAAAATGGGTAGTCTGCAGCTAAACTTTTCTTTTGACACTCCGTGTGCTGTGCTTACTACGAACGGTTCTTGTTCTAGTGTATTTTTGAAAATATTAAATCCAATCGATTTTTTAATAAACGATCTAGTGCTTCCGGTGTCAATCAATATTTTTAGGTTAGTTTTAGGATCATAAACATAAGGTAAATCATTTGTGTCATTTTCTATGTGCATTTTGGAAAATCTCTTTTTACTGTAGTAAGTCCTAAAAAATGGTTCTGTGTGTTTTCATAATCTGGGGAATCCGTATGCATTGTCTTCTTCAAGAAAGTTATTTGCGGCATTGTTTTCGTCTTGGGTTTCTTCCGCGAAGTTACAACTAATTCCAGTCTGTTCCGATAGCGAAATGTGCGGCATTTGTTCGGTGATCTGGTACATCGAATCACTTTCCGTTTCTTCAACGACCGGCTTTCCAGAAATTTGATATAATTTATTTTGTCTGATTGGGTTTTCGGTTTGACGTGTTAATGTGCTCATTGGTGTGGGTTGATAAACTTGATTCGTTTTAGGTGCTGTGTTGTTGTGTACATAGTTTTGTCTGTTAAATTGGTTAAATTGATTGGGATTGTTTTGGGGTATTTGTTTATAATAATTCTGAAATGATTGATTATTAGTGGCAGGTTTGCGAATTGGTAAATGCTGTGATTTAGTTGGTGCATTTTGCCGATTAGTTTGAAAGAGTTTATTATTTTTGAATTGGAAATCGTTAGTCAGCATATTAAGCGCTTCATTGAGCGTGTTAGGATTTTTTGTCCGCATTAAGGACCCTAACGGTTCCTGAAGTCCCCTTAACAGTTCTCGTAGTGCTAGTTTTTGGGTGTAAGTACATAGAATATCTTTAGCAGCTGGTTCCTTGTTAATAAAGAAAGCTATTTGAAAATTAGTAGAGTTCCCGACAGTATAGCGTAAATTGGAGTGGGGGAAGGTCATTGACCTTGGGCCACGCCCCCTTTTTTGAGTGTTTTTTGGGTCTTTTTGGTTCCTAACCTAAGCCATGCCCACTTTTTGGGGGGTCCTAACCTAAGCCATTTTTTGGGAATTTTGGATTTTGGGTTTTTTTTAGGGGGGTCCTAACCTAACCTAACATTTGCTATTTGTAAATTCAACAATTTCTGAATTCTTTCGTAGAAAGTGAAGGGCGATTCGTTACTTTCCTGTCTTAATTCTGCCATTTCTAAATTTAAGGTAAAACAATCCCTCCCATCTGAATAACTAGTCAAAAGTGTATTTGTAACATCTTCCCAAGCATAGGTGTTGGAGCTCACTACAATATCTAAGGCTTGTCCTTTTAATTTAGAAAGTATAGAAGAAAACAAAAATTCGTTTTGAAAATCCTCTGGGTTCTGGACTACAAAGAATTTGTTCACTATTTAATCACAAATTGAAATAAAATTATTGAGCATAGCAGGCTCACCATTGTACCTACTCTGGAATCATGTCCAAGTACTCTTTTTTTAATATAGGGGTAGTCATTGTAATTAATTATTATCTACTCAACTTATTTGAAAAATTAAAAATCGAGATATGAATTAATATACTACAAGAGAATATATTATACAAATGAGATATTTAACTAGCCTATAATATAAAATAATTTTCAAAATTATATAAATATTACTTTTGTTCTGTACCAGTCTTAGAAAAAGACGAATAAATTAAATCGGAAGCTATACTGGGCCGCATAGACTGGACATGTTCAAAGACTTACCTTTAAGACCAAAATCACCAAACTGCAGAAATGTCTCAGCTGATCACTTACAAAAATGTTATTATACCTTGAGGTTAACTCAATAAACCAAAAACTAGGTTCAATTTAGGTTTATTAACCAAAAATTAAAAAAAAGTATTATGTGCCCTTAATTATGAAAAAGAAAAAATTTAAATGCCCTTAAAGTACAAAAAAATGAAAAAGGTTGGATTACAATATATAATTTAAATTGAATTTAAAGTTCCCTCCCCAAAATAAAAGTCATAAACCCTCCCCATGAATAATGATTACAAGGTTTATACAAAATTATAAATTAGACAGAATTGCAAAAATTTAACATATAGTACCATGGATTTGTTAATAAGTAACATTTATGTCGTTGGCCAAGTGTAAAGCTAAGTATAATTAAATAATAAAAAAATAGAAATGGTGAGACGTCTCTCTTGGAAAAAAGTATATATAATTTCTAATAGAGCCCTTAGGACTGAGGTCCGAAAATTGCTATAGCTGCTCCTCCTAATTATATTAATTATAAAAGACATATATTAAGATTTATTCATTTGTTACAAAAACATAAAAGTACACAGCCTATTCAAAAGTTTCTTATAAAGTTCACTGCAGTTTTTTGGAAATATTGTGTTTTTAGTTCATAGGTATTTTAAAAGAACGCACTGTCGCCGAAAATAAACATTAAAGATGCATGTTGTAGTTGTCTTTAGCACCAGAACATGTGGGTAGTACTTGCAATTAAGATCAGAACATGGTGTGGTACTCCCACCAGTGATACACTGCATTAAAACAAAATAACATCTTTTTAGAATTAAAGTAGGCTTTAAAACCAAGCATAGTGAAAAGCTTTTTTAGGTTAAAAGTTTGGCTTTATAATATTTTTGTTAATAGATGACAAGCAGGTATTTTAAAATAAAAATGTTAATTCTTAATGCAAGACTTAACCAAAGTTAACTTGTCATGTTACTTTCTGTTACTACATGTCTAAAGACCACATGGTAAACTTTAAAATGCTTATTGGTTATAGCTCAAAATATATCGGAGATATAATTATTTAAATTATAGTTCTTTTTTAAAGGTCCTTAATTGTTATAGATTACACAGCTTTAAAATTTGTACAAAATTATATAAATGTTTAAGCTAGGCTTTAGTTTGAAAAATAGGCTAGTTACATAAAATTTAATGTTTAGGCTGTACAGAAAGTTTTTAAAGAAGAAAATGAATTACACAGCTTTAAGTTATACTCTTAGAGTTTGAAATATTATTTACAAAATTAAAATAAGCTTAAATTTACATAGTAGCAAACCTACAAATAAAGTTTATAACAAAGCCAATGTTAAATGGGTGACCGCAAAAGACACTTCAATTTGGTAAACACAAAATGCACATACCTGGTGTTTAGAAGAATAGGACTTAGAACAATGGCATGGTAATTACTAACGCAGTTAAACTCGCGACTAACTCATTATAAAATTAAGAACGATAACAGAACAAAGCCATGAGATTAGCCGACTTCAACGAAACGGACAGCCATTGCAGGTCTAGAAGAGATAATGCGCTTGCCGAGTCTAAGGTACGTCACGAGAATATAACACAGCTGTTCAAGTCTCAGATAAGCTTACGACGTTCTATCTGTTGGTGTCTGTACGGAGTCGCCGCTTAGCGGTAAAAAGGGAACTACTTGGAGAAGCGTGTCGGTAAAAGAAGTACGTTGTATATGTCTAACGTTATAGTTCTTAATGTTATAGATTACTTTAATATTTGTACAGGATTTACTTACAGTGAAATCCAAAATACTTTGCTCATTATGTACGGCGTAACACTGCACTTATTTTGCACTGCACTATTAACACAATACACAAAAATTTTTCCTTTTTCGTTGTTCGCTATAGATATTCACTCTATGATTGATCGATTTTCGCAGATATTCACTCTGCAACCGAGTTAGTTCCTTGATTAACGGTTAAAACCGACGGATGTTATATTCGTTAACTTCCTCGAGGTGTCCTACCGACTGCGCCAGTTACGTTTTTGGTTCGAGGGAATTGCTTTTTAAAAAATGAACAATTCTATTCGTTACACTTAATTTTATTTACTTTAAAACAATTATAACAAATAACGTACAATATTCATATACACTGATGTGTACGGAGAGAAGCCTCGTCTAACTCTGGCGAAACAAAGCTTGTCTCTTCACACAATACAAATGCTGACTATAAATATATTTATTTATAACAAATAATTGTTTCTTTATCACGTAAATAAACACGGGGCGTCAATACTACAATGTTTTTAGGAAAGGCAGTGCACTAGATTACGCGACTAACCTCTGTCACCGACTGACTCACTACGCTGACCTTCACGCTGATAGCGCGTGTGCATTGGCCGTCAATGATTCTGGGCATAGATCCAGCCACTTCTTCACATATATTTCCTACTGTACGCGCATGAGCCACATGTATTGTGTTAATATGTAGCACAGGGAACCAGCATACGTTTGCGTATTATACTGTACTGTATAACTGAAACTTTTTTAATATTTATTTAAGTTTTGTTGAAGTATCAAAACTAATGGACGAAACCAGCTATTATATGTTTAAATCGCTGTTTATTGTTTCAATTCTTTTTGTTTTCTTTGTTATTCAAAAGAAACTACTTAGGCCTACAAACAACAAACTATATCTAATTGAGTATACGGCGTTAGGGATTTTCAACATGTACATATCCTATAGTTTAATGTTTTGCACAAAGTCTTGAAATGCATTTTGGAAAACCATCAAAAGATCATACATTTTAATCATAGACGTACGTAAATCAATAATTTTAATCCCAAATATTTTTTAATTCATTCATTTAAGCAGAACTATATTATTGTTTATTTAAAAATCGCTAACTTTTTCATCGTCTGTAGGCCTGTATTTATAAATTAATAGAAGTTAAAAATTGTTTGTAAAATAGCAATAATTCAGTCCAAGAGTCCAGGATAGTGATAGTTTAAAGTAATATCACAAAGTTAATTGCAATACAAGAGATTGTTTTTGCCAACCAATAGAACAAGTCGATGACATCAAATATTTAGGCCTGTAGGTGGATTCTAAATTAAGATGGAATATTCATGTAGATTATCTGAAAAACAAGTTATTTAAATATTTAAGAATTTTCTATATGCTCAGACCGATGATCAATACCGACTTGTTTAGGATAATATATTTTGCCTTGATAAATTCGAAACTAGAATATGCTATGCCAATATGGGGTGGAGCATACAATAAAACTCTCATACCATTAATTAGGCTTCAAAAGTTTTTTATCAGAATAATGTTTAAAAAGACTCGATTAGAACACTCTGCGCCTCTTTTTAAGGAGTTGTACATTTTACCTCTCAAAAATTTATACATATACAAAGTACTGAAATTGTTTTATGAGAGTGACAGAAGTGGTGATAGAAACAACGTTTTGGAGCGTACATTAAGTATTTTTGCGTAATAATTTAAATGTTAAAGTTCCGAGACTATTTTCAAGAAATTTTTCACTTACCTTGCACCAACATTTTTTAATTTACTTCCTGAGTACATAAAAACATGCCCTTATAAGCGCAAATACCTGCAGCAACTAAGGAATTTCTTACAGGAGCTAGAATGTGTTGATTTATTTTATAACACTTTAATTTAGGTAATCTGTCTATAAAAGCGTGTAGGTGTTATTTTTCTTTTGCTATATAAGAATGAATGTATATTATGTTTGTGTATTGTATGATTGTTTTGGTGTGTAAGTATTTTGTCTATGTATGCTTGTGCATGTTTGTGTATGTATAATATGTATTTATGTATGTGAGTATATATGTATAAATATATGTGTATGTATTGTGCGTGTATATTTTTGTATGTATGCGTCTACATGTAGATATTATGTATTGAGGTAAATTGTATATAGTCTGTTTTTTCAAAATATATTTTTCTTTCTTGTTATGGAAAGCAACGAAGCTGTAGTTTTTAAGTTTTTGTTTTTTTTTAATGTACTTAATATTGACGTTAATAGTATCTTTGGAAGCCGGTCGGCCATTTTAATTTTTAATTTTTTTGTTTCTTTGAATTTGTTAACTTACTCAACTACCTCAAACATGTTTTCAAAACATCGAGGTGGTTTAAATTGTTTTCCTTTTTGTACTGTATATATTTAGACATTTTTAGGTTTTGTATTTTTATGTAATCTTACTTGTTTTCAAGATAAATTATGATTTCTCATTTGTTTAATGTAATTTTAAATTATGTATTATTTTGATTTTGTTAATGTACAAAAGGAAATGCAATAAATTTTCATTTCATTTCATGTAGGCCTAATTTGTTTCTTAGCTGTCAAGAGAGAAGTAAACAAAAATGGTTGTATACGTAGATTTCAAACGATTTCTAACCTTAAAGCCGATCATATAAACATCAAATGCAAATAGAGCAATGTATAAAATCAACTGTTTCTTGAACCTAAGAAGTTTCACTTAATTTCTTTAGCTAAAAGAAAATAACTGTTGCACAGAGTGAAATAGCGTAACTGATTTGATCAAAGTCAGTTAACTAGTTCAGTGAAGCTATACAGCCCTATCACATTTTAAAGTTTTATAATAAACGTGCATAACGAGCCAAACAAAGTTGAAGTTGACTAGTTAACCTAACCAATCACGTGGTGGCTACTATTAGGTTATGTTTGTAAACAACCGTTGCAAGGTCTAGGTGACACATTGTGCGGGTTCTTCCAAGTCCTCTACTCGAGGTAACCATTAATTACTTGTACGCACATATGCACGTGTAATACTAATCGATAGTCAAAGACATCTTTCTTTCCATGGACGACCGAATAATAAACCTCAAAAACTAAACATACGTAGAATATTAAAAAGGAAATCGGCTTATTCGGGATGCCCTGACATCGTGAGGTAATTAATTTCATGAAAATAAAGAATAATTCGGTCACGCAGCTGAACCGCAGACAAGAGTTGAGTGACTATCCAAAATTAAGTTTATATGTTTTAATATTTCAACCAACTATTTGGGAAATTGGTCTACTCAGGAAGGCGCTGAATAAGTGTCTATGTGTACGAAATATATATTAGTTGACAATGAAATAACTAACCCCAAATTAGAAATACTTTTGTCGTTTTTAAATTAACAAAAATATTTTTTTTTATTTTTTTTATTATAAGAAATACAAAATAATTAGGTTTCAAAATAATCGTGGAAGAGTGAACAATTACTGAGAAATGTTAGTAGTTTCTTTTTTCTTTCAATATCATCAGAGCCGGCTTAAGGGGGGTGCGAGGCGTGCGCCCGCACAGAGCGCCAAGCCAGCAGGGGCGCAAAAAATTTGTGATAAATAAGGTTGACGAAGTACATCTTGCAGTAAGGAATTTTATAAAATCCGGTAGCGGCGTGTAAAGAAAACAATTTTACTTCTACAATTAATTGAAGCAGTTTTATTTGATTAGTAGACTAAACAAACATAAACCAGAGCAGTGGGTTGGGTTGGGGGCGCTTTACAGCATAGTATGATTCATCCAGCCGGCCAACTCATTTTTTCTGTTTTTTACTTCATTCTCCCTCCCCTCCCGCCATCCCCTCCCTAGTCTCTACCTCTAATACAAAAATGGAATCCACATTTCCGCACATTTCCGCAGTATTGTGTCCTGAGTCCTGAACCGGATTTGTTGCAAGTCAGCAAGTGCTTTCTTTAGCTTGTTTTGTTTCACGTTCGTTTTCCCAGTGTAATTTGAATTTGCTATGCAGTATTAATATGCAAAAGCCTTATTATTAATAATAACAAATATAGGTTTCAATTATACGAAGAGCTAAAAATTATCAAAAGTATGATTACAAATCTAGAAAAGAAACATGATTAAAGTACCTGTGGATGTTTTAAACTTCATAACTGAAAACGGGTTTGCTGAAAACTTCCCAAACGTAACAGTAGCATTAAGAATTATGGTAACACTTCCAGTTTCTGTTGCTTCAGGGAAAATGAGTTTCTCTAAATTAAAAACAATAAAAAACTATCTGAGGTCTTCAATGTCCCAAGAAAGATTGGTCGGACTCTCCATGATATCTATAGAGTGTTTGATTCTTGAAAAAATTTATATAAGCAAAATCATTACTGAATTTCCAAACAAAAAGTCAAGAAAAGTATAGGCTACTTTTCGAAATCTTAAGTACAATCAGGCTTGTAGTGTCATTGGATAACTTTTTCTTTTTGTATTGGTGTTTGGTGTGTTTTAATATAATCTCTGGTTTAACATTTAGCAGTAACATTTTAGGTTGGTAAATTTAATTTTGAACAACAAAAATTCTGTATTACTCTTTTTAGCTGTTCTGTATTATTTATGTTTACAAAATATATTAAATAAATATTAGTTTTCTAAATTCTTCACTGCCTTATTTTAGTTAAATCCATGTCATAAATAATTCAATCAGATAGACTAATTGGTTTTGGCAAGATCATTAACTCTATACCAACAAATTCAATAAATTAAAGAAGCAGGGCTATAAAAACTTGATATTTTTTGGATCTTAAACATTTAAAAACATGCAGTTATGCATCTTAAACCTTCAGTTCTGAGAAGATCAAAAACTATCTAAAAATGGATTAAAACTCGCCAAATAGCACCAATTTGTAAAAAAAAAATCTTTTTAGCCTCACGCCCCGGACCCCCCGGTAGGGGCGCATTTCCTAAGATTCGCACATGCGGCAGTTTACTCTTGAACCAGCTCAGAATACCATAATATATATTGATTGAAAATCAACTGTTGAGTGACTAGTTGAGTTAGCTATAATTTGATTGTTGTAGCTCGCGCTTCACTGAAGATAGAGACATTGTCGTTAAAACGCGTTTTTATGAGTTAATATTGAGTATTAGTATTGAGATTTCGTGTTTATTTTATTCTTTCAATATATCTTCTCACAAATCAAGCTCGATATTTATTTTCAAGGGTAAAAGGTTGCGTAACAAATACTTATACCAATTTGAGGTCAATATCTTTTCTACTTGAAGATAAATTAAGTGTTAAGTAAAAAAATGGAGGATAATTCGAAAACTAAACATTTCCGGACCTATGTCCATTGAAACAGCTTTTCTTATTTTTGCCTATTGGACAGTCTGGTGAAATTTGGGACTATATTTCCTAGAGACCCTGTATATATACATTCAACTATACACACTCGTACTCCCAACATCCTCTTCCAACCTTAAATCACCACAAAGTAAATTAACTTGCATAAATATCAATCGGTCTGTAGTTACTTGCATTATACATTTGTTTGTATGTGTACAGTGAACACATAACTGTGGAGTGATTGACAGTTTAAACATTTCCTCTTACTGATATCAATAACCTTAGATAAGGCACCGAAGGATACTCACCTGTATCGGCTTAACATTCAATTTTCGTAACATTTCCTGTTTTCTTCCAACCTTCCGGTTAAGGTCAGTCCAGTGCGGGCTAGCTGTCCGGTTGAGACACATTGCCAAATATTGAGTTCGGTCTTTCTAAGAGAAATGTTACTCAGACTATACAATACACAGCTTGCCACAACTAATAATAAATCCATCACGCAGCTGAACCGCTTACGTAAGTTTAGCGAATTCCCTACATTAAATTTATATATTTTAGGGTTTCGGGAAATTGGTAATAGTAGACTTTGCGGCCTCGGGTTGTAGGCTGCTTCGCCTCGCTCGTAGCGTACAAACTCGTCGGCCTCCCGAGTATTTTTTTGGTATTTCACATTTTGATCGATTTTGGGGGAACCCAAAGCAAGCTATAAGGTCGTGTACGAAACAAAATGTGCAGAATAATGTCCTATATTTGTTTGTTTAGATTAAACCCTAAAAACGTTTCAGTTTAATACGAAAAATCTCAATCAATTGTTACTTCCAGTCAAAAAACTTGCTTCCCGTTGTTGAATTTGTTTGTCTAACGAACTCGCCCCAGCGACTTAGACTACCAATATGATTACCTAATTTAGACCAAATCGGTCTTAAAATACGCCTTTAGAGTGTGAACACACATACAGGGTGACAATTAAGTCTGGAAACGGTTTAATATTTCGTATATAAGGAAAATTTGAAGGTAGATGTGATTGAGGAACCTTCTCTATGTAAAAATACTATTTTATTAAGATTTCAAAAAATGTATCCGCCATCTTGGATCAGCCATTTTGAATGTAACTTTGTATTTTTTTTAAATAGGAAAGTGGTCATCTCATAATACATCATTTGACCATGTTATGCAATAAGAGACCAAGCGCCACTTACTAAACTTTTCAGGGGAGCACTTTTCGTGTTTTATGTCACCATAATTCTGTAAAATTACTTATTAAATTTCTTTTTCCACCATACTGTAAAAGGTGTATAGTTGATTTTTTACACTTATTATAAAACCCAAATGTTGAATAATAATATGGTAAATTACAATTAATTTAGTTGATGGTCGCTTATTGAAAAATATGATATGAGCTTTTTTTGATATGCAATAACAGACCAAACGACAAAATTCCCTGCAAAGCACATTCTTAATTTTGCAATAAGAGACCAACAACCAAAAACATTTTTTATTTTTTGTAAAAACTGTTGTTAAATTGGTAGAATGGTGAAGTATGTTAATGTTATTCATGACTGGCATAATTGTCCTTCACAGAGATAACTGAGATGCCATAAAATAGTAATTTAGTGTAAGCCACTTAAAACAAGTTTAAAGTTAAAGTAAATGTGAGACACTCATCTACATAAATCAAATAGCACAATTTGGTAGCGGAATGGGGAACGTCATGGTTACTATTCTGATAAAGAAATAAACATGGAAGTTAAAAGTTTTATTTTTTACAGTACTCAGAATCTTAGAAAATCAGACCAAGTGCTGAAGTGTGGCTCTTGGTCTAGTATTGCAAATCTAAATATAGACAAAGCAAGAAATGAGTTAATGGACAGTTCTGGTCAGTTGGTCTCTTATTGCAATACCAATTCCCTTTGGTCGGTTGTTGCAAAACTAAATTACCCCATAGACATTTTGGCGCTTGGGTTTAAAAAATATATGAAGAGGTAAGGGGAAAAATGTACTTTGTCCAAGTTTTATAATTTTGAGTTATTTACATTTGAAAGTTAGAAACGCTATGGTTAATACACTAATAATATTATGGTTGCAGAAAAAATATCTTAAATTATTAAAACTTTTTAAAATGTTCATTTGACATAAATAACCTTCTTAAAATTAAAACTTTTTCCAATATTTATTGTTTCCATATTTAGGTACCAAACTTCCAGGGGAAAAATGTACTTTGTCCCTTGGTTTGCATTAAAACTAGGCTAGGCTACTAAATCAGAACTCATTACATTGCAGAAAAAAGTGCTTTAATAGCTTAACTAAGACATATTTACATCTGTATATTACTAAATTAGGCGTGCACAGTCTGTAAAGTTAACTAAAAGACTCTTTGACCACCAATTTTTAGTTCTTCCTAGTAGGTTTTTCGTCTTATGTTGCTTTCCATGTGGTATAATATCTTTTTCCGGTATAATATCAAAGCACCTGAACTGCTTACATAAGCATTTTTCGCCAAGTTCAAACGACTGTGCTCTAAGTCGTTTGGCAACATCTCTTATTCTACCATAAGACTTCCTTTTCTTAGGTTTATTAGATTCATTTAAGAATTGCTCACTTCCTGCAGCATCAGTATTCATTGTTTTAGATAAATAGTCACACAAAACAACACTAATTAACTGTAATAAACACCACTAATACACTGCAATTAATCTGTTGAAACTAAACATAACCTCAAAAGCAATGCTCAGATGCTAACAAACAACTAACTGGCAACAGCTGGACAAAGCACATTTTTCACCAGTCATATGGACAAAGTACATTCTTCCCAATACCCCCAAAATAAAAACCTGTAAAATATAGTGGAAGGAGTTCGTTTTTCCCCTGGTGGTTTTAACACAGAGAAACAATACTATTTAAGGCACAAAAATTAGCTGTTTTCTCTAAATGACAAAAACATGGACAAAGTACATTTTTCCCCTGACCTCTTCATATTTAATAAAGTAATTAACATATGACAATAAATGATTTTTGCCTAGAAAGTTTATAACATTTTCTACCAGATATCATCAAAAACTCAATTTTAGCAAAACTGGCGCTTGGTCTCTTATTGCATAACATGGTCTTAGACATACATTTCCAAGAAAAAACTAACGGTGAAATTTGCACATCCATATATTTAACCGATTAAAATGGCGGCCAAAAAACAACGAAATCGTTTTTTTTATTTTGCCCCATTTTGCTCTACTATTTTTGTTTTAATATTAAGTATTATTCTTTTTGGATTCAAAATTAAGTTTTCAAACGATATGCTATACAACGATATTTGGTTGAACAACTCGAAATCAATTTTGAAAAAACCAAAATGGCTGTATCTCAAAAATGTTAAATACTCCCAAATATCGTTGGGTGGCATATCGTTTGAAAGCTTATTTAATTCTAATTCTAAAAAGAATAATAATTACCATTAAAAATAGTACAGCAAAATGGGGCAAAATCGGAAAACAC
>JAGFPH010001597.1:99805-126570 GCA_018207615.1 Philaenus spumarius | reverse complement strand
GAATTATTTTAAGGTCTTGATATTTATAAGTTGGTGGTAATCTTTACTTAGTGTTCATAATTAATAAATTTCATCGGCTACGAAAAGGGCTACGAAAAGAAAATACTTAGTAAATAGTATTTAGTGAGTGTGTGTGCATGTAATTATGTATGGGTGTCGTGCTATTTCTTATTATTTTTAAGTAATGTATTGTTAACTTTATGATAACATATTTTGATATTTTGCATGTAACCCATATAGCTAGAGATGTTACAGTAACAAAATCTACAGTCTACCAACCGACAGACGGTCAAAAACCCATTGTCTTAATGCTTGTCAAAAATAATTATAACCTTCCATTACAAAATAAATCATTATGATTATTTTTAGCGAATTTCCATAGGAAAGATGAGCTATTGCAGGAGTAACCCTTAGGGTGAGACCTAAGGTCGGGAGAACTAAATGAGCACCGATATGGTCCCCAGAACACGTTTTGGGGTGTCATTAAAATGTGTATATATAT
Source organism: Philaenus spumarius (assembly GCA_018207615.1). Lineage (NCBI taxonomy): Eukaryota > Metazoa > Arthropoda > Insecta > Hemiptera > Aphrophoridae > Philaenus > Philaenus spumarius. The sequence continues at coordinate 126,068 of JAGFPH010001597.1, read as the reverse complement.
ATATGTTGGTGTGTGTGTGTAGGTCTGTGTGTGTTCGCACTCTAACGGCCGCATTTGAAGTCAGATATGGTCCAAATTTGGTACTCAAATTGGTTGTTGCAGTAGCTCGGACAAATTTGTTAATCAAAAACATCCAACAACCGGAAGCACGTTTTGTGATCGAAAGTAACTATTTCTAAACACTTTTCGAGAGTGTAACTTTTTAGGGTTTTACCTAAAAGAATAAATGTAGGATATTATTTTGCACATTTTCTTTTTTTTCACGACCTTATAGCTTGGTTCCCCCAAAATTGTTTAAAACGTAAAATACCATAAAAGTACATGGTTCAAATAAACATAAAGGATTTTGCTTCTTCTGATACGAGGCCGATGGCCGAGTTTGTACGGTACGAGTGAAGCGAAGCCCCCCCCCCCCCCCCTCAAATAACCCGAGGCCTCAAAGTCGAGGTGCTACTCGCAAAACGAGTGTTTCTGCTGCGAGAGGAAAGAAGGGCATTTTTTATAAACAAAAATAACAATAAATTAGGTCTTTCTTGGGTTTTTTATAATAGGACATTTGTAGAGAATTAAAAAACATACAAAATGTTTTTTATAGACCCTAATATTACCATTTCCCACCGAGAAAAGTAGGAAAAACTCTTAAAAATTACTATTTTTCAAAAATGCATATCTTTGCAAATTTACTATATTAAGGGCAGATCTTTCGGAAAATGATTTTTTATTAGCCTATGTGTACTTCAAACAGGCGGAAGATGAAATTTGTCACATTAATAGTTTTTGTACAGTTGCAATGTAAACAATTTAGGACATTACCTTACAAATGCGCCCTGTTAACATTGTGCCCGATTTAAATTTTATAAACGGATTCTCAAAGTAGACATTAAAACCTACAACTCCTAGCCTATATCTGCGATTTTTCAATATGGTTGGATAAAGTATGATAAATAAATGGTACCAGGAACTGGCACATATTTTCTCACAAACATATTTAAATTATTAAACAGATTCACTGTGACTTCATAGTTGTAGATATTATTATTATTATCTAGACAGAGAACTGTTCGATCGATTTCGAATAAATTGCTCCAAACATGTCAATTAAGCTTGTATAGATGACCGAAAAGATTTTTAGAAATATTTTGAAAAACAACCCACTTTTCTTAAAAAAACCCACCAAAAATCAGTTATTGTTAGCTAAACGAGAATTTTTAGAAAGATGCGTATTTTGCATATGGTAGGGTACATTAAGGGCTACAAATAAGCCAAATTTTATCAAAATCGTTATAGCAGTTTTTTATAAAAAAATAATAACAGATTTTTTTGGGATTTTTGGCCAAAAAGGGGTTGTTTTTCAAAATTGTTCAAACCCTTTTTACGTGCATCTATACAGGCATAATTGACATGTTTGGTGCAAATTTGTTCGAAATCGATCAAATAGTTTTATCTTTAGCTTTGTATATAGACAGACATTTTGTAAAAAAAAAACACTTTTTTGAACTCAGGGGGTCCCAAAACGAATATTTCCACAAAAATCTCAACATCGATTTTTTTGCGACCACTATACTTTCTCTATAGTATAGTATAGTGAGAAAGTAAAAACGCTACCAGGATCTGGCACATTCTTTCTCACAAACATATTTAAACTAGGGGGCCTGCGCGCAAATTGCGCATTTTAATATTTTTTTCTGTTTGTTAGAAACTCACCTACAATTCAAAGAAATATCAGCTGTTAAATTACATCACGTTAAAAACCGCAATAATGCAAGTTGGTAAGCACTGGACCTTTGAAAGCGCCCTCTAGAAATAAATCAAAGGCTTGGGGGTGGAGCCCTAAACGAAATGATGTTTTTAATTACCATTCGCAGGTGCGCTAGATCATAAGATTTAAAATGACACCTCAATAGTAAAAATCGGTTAAGTTGGACCGGCGAAAAAGGGACGTAACAGAAAAAACTCTTATAGAAATAAGTATATGATTATTATACAGATTAACTGTGACTTCATAATTGTAGGAGGGGTTGGAGAGGTGATATTAAAGTAGGAGATTAACTAATAAATATTATTATTATTATTATTATCTAGAGAGAAAACTATTCGATCGATTTCTAATAAATTTGCACCAAACACGTCAATTAGGCCTGTATAGATACACGAAAAGATTGTTTGAACATTTTTGATAAGTAACCCCCTTTTCGGCCAAAAACCCGAAAAATCAGTTATTATTATTATTATTATTAGCTAAACGAGAATTTTTAGAAAGGTGCTGTTTTTTGCATTAAGGGCTACAAATAAGCCAAATTTTATCAAAATCGTTAGAGCCGTTTTTTTATAAAAAAAATAATAACAGATTTTTGGGGTTTTGGCCAAAATGGGGGTTGTTTTCCAAAAATTCTATGCAGGAATAATTGAAATTTTTGGTGCAAATTTGTTCGAAATCGATCGCATAGTTTTCTCTATAGCTTTGTATACATACAGACATATATACAGACATACATTTTGTAAAAATAATTTTTTTGAACTCAGGGGGTCCCAAAACGGATATTTCCACAAAATTCTCAACATCTATTTTTTGCGATCACTATACTTTCTCTATACTATAGTATAGTGAGAAAGTAAAATGATTCCGAACATAGCGCGAAACCGTAAATTTGTAACCGACGGTAAGAGAGGCAATGGTAGTGGGGGAATCAAATGCGGAGGAAAAGAGAACGGTATCAGGCTTTACTCCGCTGCTGATTCCCCCACTACTACTAATTTTTAACCTATTTTCATTTTGTATGATAATGTATGCATGTTTATGTTTAGAGATTATTAGTGTATAGTATTTACAAACCTTATGTTAGCTTAAAATTTATTTTTGACAATGTCTATTGTACTGAATGTATCGAATGGCAAATAAATTATTACTGCCTCTCTTGCCGTCGGTCGTAAATTTACGCGTTTCGTGCTGTGTTCGGAAGCATTTTTATCATATTTTATCAACCTTATTCATTCAAAAATCGAAGATATAAGAATTGTAGGCTTGTATGTATACTTTCAGTATCCGTTTTTTTTAAATTTAAATCTGGCCACTCAGGTTAAATTAGGGCGCATTATGCAAGATAATAAACCAATTTGTTTAAGCTGTAATTAATTGTGAAAAACTATCGTTTTTCCTACTTTTCTCGGTGGAAAATGGTCCTATTAGGGTCTAAAAAACATTTTGTAGGTTTTTTAATTCTCTACAAATGTCCTATTGGAAGTATCGTATCCATTCATGACATTTTATAATATCAATGAAAAACCCAAGAAAGATCTAATTTATTGTTATTTTTGTTTATAAAAAATGCCCAAAAGCTCATTGCCTGATAGTTTTTGTATTTTACATACCTATGTATTACCCTTAAAGACACTATGGATGTCGCTTGCTGTTAAATTTATTAACGTGAAAAAATCTCTATTGATTGCGCTAATTTGTATTTGTTGACCGAGCGTAAGAGAGGTCTCCGTTTTAACTCGACAGTTCGGCATTTCGTCTGTGTGTCTGTCTCACGATTACGGCCAAACGCCTTGACCGATTTTGATGATTTTTTGCATGAATGTTCCTTATTACTAGGCCGAGCCATGTATGTATACGGATTTGTACATTTTTAATTTTTAACAGCTTAAATAAAATAAAAATGGCGGCTGGACCATTTCTCTCAGTGTAAGCTTTTTTCTAAAGCCAGTTTGTGGCTTAACCATAAGTCGAATTTAAAAACTAATAGAATTTTTCGAGTAGCAAATTAGATTTTAAACAAAATTGTATTCTTAGTTTTTTTTCCGTATCTCTAACGGTAAGCTCACAAAATGGCTTCAATTTGTTTTTAAACTTCAAATTTGTTAAAAATCGTCCAAGTTTTTGTACTTCAACCATGTTTTTATACGTTTATTCTAAACCAATTCAAAAGTGTTCCATAGCTTTTTTGTAGATAAAGGTTTAAAGAATTCATATATGCCACTAAAAAAAATGATTGAAGTAAAATTAACAAAGTTATTAGCTCAAGAAACAAGCATGTTCAGTAACGAAAGAAAAAGGTTCAACTTTAGGCCTACATAAAAAGGAGTAAAAATTATTGCAATTTTTTTCATAAATGTAAAAAAGTTTCGTAATTTAGTTCTAAATAGTTTTTTCATAAATGTAAAAAAGTTTCGTAATTTAGTTCTAAATAGAATTGTATAAAAATATTTATCCATTTCAAATTTCTTATTTTGAAAACACCAGTTTTTATGTTCCTACTACAAGACTGCTAACAAAACTAGGCCTGTTTTGAATAGTAAATTAGGAATAATATATTATTTGCCCAAAAATGACATATAATAATAAGAAAGTGTAGAGAATAAATCAAAAAATTAAACTGTATACTTGTAAATTTCATAAAAGTATTTGACTTAGCTCTACTTGAATTACAAAATGAGATGAAACAAATGAAACCGCTCGGCGATAAAGGACATTACCGTTGGACACCGTGGGGAGTGTTGGTAGTTAGTACATGGGTTGGGTGTCCTCCTATGAGCGCCCTGTCCAACGAGTGCCATGTCCATCTAGCGCCCACTCTCGGGTTGACGAGGGTCAGAGAGGGGTTGACAGGTCTAGGAGCTTTCCAACGAGCGCCGCATTTCTGTATCACCCCCTTCGAACACCTGTACTAGTAGTATTTACTTCTGACCTAAATATGTCGCCTCTTGAGTATTATGAACATAGGCCATCACAATGTTTTTGCTATGATTTAAAATGTATAAACTTTATGATTTTGGTTTCGACATTTGTGTTGCTTGCGACACTTTTCTTCCACTGATAGAATATTTAAGAGGTATTAAAGTTGATATGTTCTTTAAACTATTCAAGTTGTATTTAGAAATATTAAATCATCTTTTGAGGGACATGATCTAATACTAGCATATTAAATTATTGTTTATACACGTGCTTATAACACGCATGGCACTGCTTACAAAAATTACCGTTTAATTTAGGACAGAATTGAGGTGTTTCATATGTTTAGGTATCTACAACTTACTAGAAACAGTGATTCAGTAAATAGCACCTGAAAGACCTACCTTAGCAGTAAAATATTTGGTAGGTTTTTTGTTTAAGAATATTTTTGGAAATAATTTGTTATATTTTTATCATTTTTTTTAGTTATAATATTACAAATCCGACAACGGCTATTGAAATAACGTTACTGTAATATTATAAATTATATATCGTTGCGATTATCTATAAGAAAGGTTTTAAATACAAACATATGGGTCCTATTTAAGGAATGTTTTTCGATTTCACTGATCGTGTCAATTCGCGCGATAGAGGATCAGAAGTAAATACTACAAGTACAGGTGGTCGAAGGGGGTGACACAGAAATGCGGCGCTAGTTGGAAAGCTCCTAGACCTGTCAACCCCCCTCTGACCCTCGTCAACCCGAGAGTGGGCGCTAGATGGACATGGCGCTCGTTGTACAGGGCGCTCATAGGAGGCAACCCATGGGTTGAGATCACTATCACGACGACGTTTTAACATCGTTTGTTTTCATTATTTCTAATATTGGAATATGGTATATGATATGGAAGTTATGGAACTGTAAATACATTGTTATGTTTTAGTTATTTAAGTATGTAAATATTTAATTCTATGTTGTCCCTCTATAACGCGATATTTTTAGCTATCTTACACATTATTAACCTAAATAAAACACAATGCCTCTAAAAGAAAATCTTTAGCAGTTAAAGCTCAAGAAAAGAAAAAAACGAGAACTAGAAATCCCGGAATCGCGGGAATTGCAAAATAATGTTTCACTGGCTAAACCTTGTGCTTACTTCCTTACTGGCACACTATTTTTAACCTAAGCTCAAAACCACATTTGTTATTTCAACTAGTGAGGTATAGTGTTCACAGAACTACTAGTAATCCTTTGTTTTACAAATCATGTTTATTCATTTCCAGTTTGAAGCAGTGCTACCCAAGTTTTAAATTAACATTTCACTCTAACAAATTATTTAAATTGGTTAAAAAATAAAAGCAAACAGTTCAGATTACAAACTCTGTACAAACACACGATGCTTTAGCAAATTAATTCATTATGCCAAAGTCTCTATGAATCAGTGCCGTGTCAGTTCAGTATCAGTGCTATCCGTAATTCCTCATTCCCACACATCAGTGCTTTGCCATTCAGTATCAGTGCTATCCGTAATTCCTCATTCCCACACATCAGTGCCGTGTCAGTTCAGTATCAGTGCTATCCGTAATTCCTCATTCCCACACATCAGTGCCGTGTCAGTTCAGTATCAGTGCTATCCGTAATTCCTCATTCCCACACATCAGTGCCGTGCCATTCAGTATCAGTGCTATCCGTAATTCCTCATTCCCATACATCAGTGCCGGTTCAGTTCAATATCAGTGCTATCCGTAATTCCTCATTCCCACACATCATTGCCGTGTCAGTTCAGTATCAGTGCTATCCGTAATTCCTCATTCCCACACATCAGTGCCGTGCCATTCAGTATCAGTGATATCCGTAATTCCTCATTCCCACACATCAGTGCCATGCCATTCAGTATCAGTGCTATCCATTATTCCTCATTCCCACACATCAGTGCCGTGTCAGTTCAGTATCAGTACTATCCGTCATTCCTCATTCCCACACATCAGTGCCGTGCCATTCAGTATCAGTGCTATCCGAATTCCTCATTCCCACACATCAGTGCCGTGTCAGTTCAGTATCAGTGCTATCCGTTATTCCTCATTCCCACACATCAGTGCCGTGTCAGTTCAGTATCAGTGCTATCCGTAATTCCTCATTCTCACACATCAGTATCAGTACTCCTTTATTTGTAAATTAACAGAAGTGCAAACTTTTAATAGCAATAATTTAGACCAATAGCTCAAGCTAGTTTATAGTTTTATGTTTGTAGGTCTAAGTTATTTTTTAGGTTTTCAAGAATGAAGTAAATAAAAAGGACTGTAAAAGAATATTTTAAACGATTTTAACCTCAAAGCCGTTCATATTAGATAGTTCCTAATTTCCAGATTCCAGATAGCCTACCATTTTTCATTTCCTCTCCCAATTTGTTTCAGATTTCTACATTTTTAAATGGTGTATCCACATATTTAGTACTAGATAGATAGTCAAAATGTAAGACTACTTTCATAAAACGCTGATCTGGAGACCATAATGGTACTCATTGACCACTCCCGACCTTAGGTCTCACCATAAAAGTCACTAAAATATCTTATTTTTCCTATTGGAAATTCGTTAATAATATTCGTATGCATAGTAACCTAGAAGGAAAAGTTGGGACACTATTATCTAGCAGCTACGAGCAGGCGCAGTTTTCATCGAGATAAAACCGAGCCCCAGTGTTACCAAAGTACCTTAGGGTAACACCCATACGAATGAAAGGGAAGTTTGTTTACTTAGTATATTAAAAATTCAATAAGGAAAATACTTAATAAAGCTATTTAATATTAATTACATTTTACGACCAGTAACACTTAAACGACTCAAACTTTTAATAAGATTTAATAACTTTAAAATTGTATTTTTAATAAATGACTATAAAAAGTTTCTCTTGCCCTGATAACGCTCTAAAGTACTTTTAATATAAAATGAAATTGTGGAACACAACCCAAGCGATACGCTTTGTATGAGAACAAAACAACGCATAGAACAAAAGGATTGTATCTCTTGGCTGCTCATTGAAGGTTTATTTAAGCATTAACTGTACATAGAACATAAACGTTAAAATTCAAACCGTGTATTACCAACATTTCTTACATGATAATATTTATTAAAGTAACTATGAAGAAATAAATATATAATAAAACTGAAATATAAATTAATATTTATATGCAAGTCACAAACAAAATGGAGAATCTATCATGGAAAATCTTTATTAACAAAGCTAAGCTAAAAAGGTAAATAATTTGAACACTTAGTTGAACCGCTAACATAAATTAAGTGAATTTCCAAAATTAAGTTTAAATGTTTTAGGGTTTCAACCAACTTTTTGGGAAATTGATCTACTCACGAAGACGATGAATAGCTGCCCACGTGTATATATTAGTAGAATGTGTTTGCATCTCAGCCTTCAGCCCCGGCTCATCCGTTAATTTGTTACGCTCGCAACGGAATAACTAGCTTTGCGAGTTTGCACTTCGATCTTTTGGGCTTGGATTATGAACTGCTTCGCTTCGCTCGCAGCGTGCAAACACGGTTAGCGAATTGGCATAGCGGCAGTCGGTCTCTCCGCGTGGATTTTAACCGAGTACTTATATGGTATTTTACATTTTGATCGATTTTGAGAGAACAATAAAAACCATAAGAACAATATTCTATATTTATTCGTTTAGATAAATCTCGAAAAAAATCATTCTAGCACGAAAAGTCTTAAACAAATTTTACTTCAGGTCAACGTGATTCCGGTTGGTGGATTTTTTTGATAACGAACCGTCCGAGGGTCTTTGAAAACCAACGTATTTACGAAATTTGGACCAAATCGGGCGTAAAATGCTGCCATTAGAGTGCGAACACATATATGTACATATGCAGTACATACAATTTTTAATACGCCCTAAATCGTGTTCTGGGGATTATGATCGGTGCTCATTTACTACTCCAGACCTTAGCTCCCACCATAAGAGTCTCTGCAATAGCTCATCTTTACTAAGGAAATTCGCTAATAATATTAAGCTCACCATACATAACTGAACAAAAACAAAACATAAGAATTAATCACAGAAAATCTGCTGCAATTAATGTACATTTAAGAACAAAATCGTACTATTTATAGGACTAAATTTATTTTGTCTTTTCCCTCAAACTAGAAACTACGCCCTTTAGATTGATGTGTTATACAAAGTCTTCACGTAGTTTGACTTAGCAGTTCAAATTGTATATTAGATCGCCTGTTAAAGTAGATTCGGATGATGTTGGAGCTACGAAGACTAAATTCATGAAACTAACAAGCTTCTGCATAAGGGTTTGTTTATCTTCTGAAAGTTCGTCAGAGAACTTACACGTGTTCTGGTACTTGTTAATTGAAATTTTCTAGTCGACTTTCTTGATATGAGTTTTAGAAGTTGGATTACATCTTTATATAATTGGTTTTAAAAGGAAATTATTCGACCACGCAGCTGACCCCCCGACATGAGTTTGAGCGAATTTCCAAAATTAAGTTCATAGCCTATGTTTTAGGGATTCAACCAACTATTTGGGAAAATGGCCTACTCACGAAGGCGATGAATAGTTGCCTGCGTATACGAAATATGTTAGTAGAATTAATTTGTATCTAAGCCTCCAGCCCATTTGCAGCAACGAAGCAATGGAGTTTCGTGTAAAACTCGCTTTAAAAATACACTTGATGCACTAGAGGAATCCACCCACTGCTCACTTCGTTCATCAACCCCGAGGCGTTATAATAAGCAAATACAAACAAATTATTGTATATTCTTATATTTTCACGAAAATTACGATTGATTCGAACAAAGGCACTTTGAGGATATTGGAGACCAATACATATTGTAAGACAGGGATCGAAATAGACATGCACTAACCTCAATAATTCAAACTACGCCGTACGTTGTAATTTCACAATTAATATATAAATAATCAATAATCAACATTTCTAACGAATTTCGTTCCTACCAACCAAAGGAAACAATGTAATATGTAACCACAGATGTTTGACTTATAATTTAATATGCTTTTTTGTAGGTGTTTTGTTGTGTTTGCTTTTACATAACCTAAAAAAAACTTACTGTTAATACTTTCTAGAAACATGTAACAACAGATGTTTGACTTATAATGTAATAGGCTTTTTTCTTGATTTTTTGTGTTTGCTTCTAGCTAACCTAAAAAAACTGTTTGTAAATACTTTCAAGAAACATTTTTTGGTCAAATATAGTCCTAAAGTAAAATTGTGTTAAGTTTTTATTCTAATCAGTTATTTTATGTATAATATTATGTAACAAGTGATGTTTGAATATACAGTAAGCATTTTCGTTGACATTTTGTTTGTGTTCGCTTGTATTTTGTTAACCTAATTTAAAAAAGCTGTTGATATGGCAATGAATGTAAGTGCATCCAACAAACGTGTATTTCTAAGCTTTTGATCAGAATCAGCTGTTTTATCTGTTATATGGCTGGGAGTGCAACATTTTTCATTAGCATGAGTCTACGACCCCATAAGAATATAATATGCAACAATTTTGTAATTTTTACTTTCTCCACCCTATACGTAGTATATGGAGAAAGTATTGTTTTCGTAAAAATGTTCGAATTTGAATTTTCAGTTGAATTATCTGTTTTGGTGCTCCCAGAACCCCAAAAAATTGTTTAGTGCAATTATCTGTGTTGGTGCTCCCTGAACCCAAAAATATTTTTAGTGGAATTTTTTGTTTTGGTGCTCCCTGAACCCAAAAAAGTGTTTTTAGAGTGGTGTCTGTCTGTCAGTCTGTCTGTATGTATACACGACCAGAGAGGACACTATTGGTCCGATTTTCATGAAATTTGGTATGTAGGTACTAAACCCTAATATCTCCAGGCGTTTTTTTCATTTTTTGGAATTTCTAATTTTCAAGGGTAATTTACCCATAAAAACCAATAAAAACGACAAAAATGCAAATTTCTCAAAAACGGCTCTAACGATTTTGATCAAATTTTCAGTATTTATAGTGCTTAAGATGCCAAACAAAATGACACCACCCGCTTTTATCAAAACTTCGGCGTTTCATAATTATGGGGAAATGTTAAAAAATAAACAAGTTTATGTTGTCAATCTAGCATCACGGCGACGGCCGCACGGGGTAGCACAACGGTAGCGAGGACGGCCAGTAATTCAAAGGTCGCGCGATCGAATCCCGCCTGGGACAATAACTTTTTTATACGATTGACGTAGGTAGAATATTATTTTTTTGTTTTGTTCTAAAAAGTAGTAAATAAAATGATTAAAAACAATATTATTTTGACTACAGTAAGTTGGGAGAAAGTTTGTGTCAGTTAACTGATACCGTTTATTTTAAGTAGTTTTTGCTCGACTTTGGTTCTATATCAGTCAGTGATTCTGTGAGGACAAACCCTCCTATTTATATACATATAGATATAGATTGCAGAGATTGTTTATTCTCTGTGAAAAAAATCATTTAAAGTACATATTTAAATAAAAATAAGTGCGTATTATCACACTATTATTTCTTTTATCTTTGGTATTATTTTACTAAATGTAAGTAATCTAGTGTTAAAAGTTGCTGTTTTTGTGGCAACTTATCTTAAACAAGAAACAGACAAATCTTCAAAACCAATTAATTTATATTTTGTTTTGAAAGTAAGAATGTGAAAGATATCCAACACATTATCACCGAATTTCCATAATTTCGTTACGTCCTAATTCACAGAACAGCAATCTTGTATGTTTCTAATTAATATCCTTATCATGTCACTCTATTGCAGTGTTTCTTAAGTTGATACCTAAGGTCGGGAATGGTCAATGAGCACCGATGATAATCTACCTCCAGAATACGTTTTAGGGTGTTACTTAAATTATATATATATATATAATATATTATATGTGTGTGGGGGGGGGGTGTGTTTGTGTGTGTGTTCCAACTAAACCGACGCACTTTACGTCCGATTTTGTCAAAATTCGCTACACACGTTGGTTTCCTATGTCGCTCGGAAGAGTTTCTTAGCAAAAAAATCCAACATCTGGAAGCACGTTTTCTAACCAAAAGTAACAATATTTGAGATTTTTCGTACTAGAATGAAACTTTTTCGAGTTTTATCTAAACAGAAATAAATATAGGATATTATTCTCCACATTTTGTTTTTGTACACTACCTTATAGCTCGTTTGGTTAACCCAAAATCGATCAAAATGTAAAATACCATAAAAGTATCCGGTTAGGGTCCACATGTGGGATTTTATCAAAGGGTCATATTCTGATAGAAATTCGTAAATTACAGTCTATAGTCCGAGGCCGCAAGGTCAAGGTGTAAATGCGCCGAGCGGAACGAAGCAACGCTTGAGCAAGGGGTGGAAGCTGAGGTGCAAACAAATTCTATTAATATATTTCGCACAAAGGCAGCTATTCAGCGCCTTTGCCAATAGTCCAATTTTCCCAAATAGATTTTTTTTAGGCGAAAAACCTGAGTGGTTATCATCGCAATAAATAGTTGGTTGAAACCCTAAAACATATAAACTTCTGAAATTCGTTCAACTTACGTCAGCTGCGTGATCAATCATTATGTTAATATCTTTACACCCCTTTTTGTCCAGGTACAGGTTATTAGCCTGATCCTGAAGACCTAGTAACTGTAATTTCAGTTTGTTCTTTCCCAAGAGATTTTCTATTGCCTGGGCGAGTCTGTCTACCTCGGGATATTTGTCTACCCGTTGCTCTACTATAGGTTTCTCCCCAGGTTACTGCTAGACTGATCTGATAATCAGACATACAAGTGACAGGAGAGTATATTGCCATTTCAACGAACCAACAGTAAAACTGATAAGGTAGCACATGTCGTGAGAATGGACAACGGAAGAATGTCAAAAACAGTTCTGTTAAATACCAAAATACCAGGAGAAGATGGGAAATTTTGTTAATATGGATGCTGAGAATGCGGGGATGGAAGTCTTTTACCAACAATCTAGAGAAGTGGTTCTCAAGCTTGGGATCGTAATAGGTCGCCAGGGGAGTATGTGTAATGTCGGACATGAACATTGTATAGGAGTTACAGTATTAAACAGTAACAAAAAATAAGCTTAGGTAAATAAATAGCTTGGGTATGAAGTGCAGTAGTAACTCTCTCCACCTGTTATCAAAGTTACATGACAACGATTGGCTACAATTTTTGGCTTACTTATCTGACATTTTTCAACTCAATAAGCTAACTCTTCAATCACAATCTTCAGAGCATCAGAGAAAATAGAATCTGTGATAAAAATATTGCGTTTTGGAGGTCCTGTATTCTTTAGGGCAAGCTAGAAGTATTTGAATGACTTTTTCAAAGAGAATGAGTTGCAACTCTCTAATGGTGTCAAGTTGCAAATATATGAGCACTTGAAGGGATTAAATCATCATTTGAAAGATATTTTCCAAAGCTTGAAGAAAGTATTAACTGAATTAGAAATCCTTTCTCCGAGAATTTTAAAGCATCACAGTCAGACGTTGCAGAAAAAGAGAATCTGATTGAAATTTTGAATGACAAATCTTTTCAAGGAAACCCTGTCACTAATTTTTGGTTGGACCTCAGTAGTGACTGACCAGGAAGTTAAGGTTTTATTGCCTTTCCCATCCACAAAACTGGTAGAAAGAACTTTTTCGTCTTACAAATTTATAAAAAATAAATACGGAAACAAGTTGAATGCTGCCCCAGACGTAAGACTCTACTTGTCTTCTTTTGAACCTAACTTCAAAAAATTGTGTGTAAGAAAGCAAGGAATGGGCTCCCACTAATATAAACTACAAGTAAAAGTGACGAAAGTGTTTAACAATTTAAAGTATGTTTTTCTTTTTGATTATTATAAAACAAATGACAGAACTAATTTTTCAATTTGTTTTTTATTAATAAAGGACTTTCTGACGGTTGTTTATCAATAAATTTTCTGCTTCGGGTGGGTAGACAATGTTTGCAATCAAGCAACGAGTACGCTTCTGCCCAATCTGATCTGTTAATGGACTGCTGTAAGTATGTCGGTAAACTATCTTCAACATGTTACAACGCGATCATCACTTCTATAAATCATCATCACTACTTATAAATAATGTTGATGAGGGAGGAAGGACTGCTAACCCCAACAGTGCCAAGTTCGCTCACAGACACAGTCGCAGCGGGAGACGCAACTTGTTCGTAATGTAAAGGTAATTGAAAAAACCGCAGTTGTAATCCCTACGGATTGAATGTTAACTGTCAATATTCATAAAACAAGTTTTCGATATTTTGGCATATATGCAGGGAATTTCACGAGAGGTTGGCACAACTTCAGAAGATGATAGGGGACCTAAAAAGAAAGCTAAATTGTTCCTATGAACATAGGTCAGGAAAAGCTTTGTTTTCAAGCCATCCTCCATTTTTTTTTTTTTTTTTTTTTTAACAAAATAATTCATATCTAGAGAAATATTTGACCAATCGAGATCGAACTTGTAATGAAGTTTATAACCTAACTATGATCTATTTTAAGAAAAATAACCGATTGTATCTAATTATGCATTTCAAAATGGCGAATGTTTAAAATTTCAAACCTACATTATCCAAAACCGTACATTTTAACGAAAAATCTCAAGATACCTTTTTTGTAGCCCTTTTAATTCTCTATCGGATGGTGTAAAATTCAAAACAATCGCATGAAGGATAATAGTTAAGTTATGTGTAATAATTGGTTTGTTTAACCCGGCATCCTATACCAACATAGTAAACACAACAATATTGTATGTAACAATATTGTTACTATCTTTAACTTAACTATTATCCTTCATCCGATAGTTTTGACAGTTACACCCTCCGATAGGGAATTCAAAGTTATCTTGCCATGGTTTGTTTAAAATGTAAGGTTTTTTGATAATTTAATTTTAAAATTTTCAAACAGCCGCCATTTTGATACGCATGATTGGATATAATCATTTATTTTTCTTAACATATATCATTATTAGGTTAAACTTCGTGCCAAGTTTGAACTCAATCGGTCAAACATTTCTCTAGATATGAATTATTTTATAAAAAAAATGGTGGTTATCTGGAAACGAAGCTTTTCCTGACCAATGTTTAAAAGTACTTTGTTTCTCATTTATACCTGTGTAATCAGTTCCTGAAGTATTATCCGCGCCTCTTGAAACACCCTGTATAGAGATCCAAATTATCGGTACAAATATATCTAGAGCAATATATCGATATATTGTTGTCATCCCTACATAAAAGAAGAATTCACTTTAGCAGCAAACGGGTAGATTAATGAAAGTTGGTCTTGAAATAACCCCTTTAGCTGGGAACCAAAAGTTGCTACTATACATGTCCACGGAAACCAAATTATTATCATATAATAATTATTTTTAAACGTATTAAAGTTTCAAAATTAACTAGCTCTATGGACCTGTGGAACGTTCTCCGAAAAGTCTTTGCGTTCGCTTTAATTCTTAAGCTGATGTTAACGGATTACGTGGTAAGACATTTGGAAACTGGGTTATGCCTTTGTAGAATTAGACTTTCATGAGGAATGTGATAAAGGTTTAGTCCTTCGGAAACAATAAAGCTGTTTACAGGATTCACTGAAGAAGGAAATAGGCTTAACTGTGATCATTATGGAGACTATAGTCTGTAATCTGTATACACTAACTTGGCGTCTGTACCCTTAGCTACCTGCTACAGACCCTTCCCATCCCCTCTCACTCCCTTTCTCACACATCTGTTTCAATAATTATTCACCTACTTTGTTAACCACTGCACTATTATACTTTTTTTGTGACTCACAATTTCAAATTTTTGTAAGGATATTTATAAAGTTTGGAAAAAAATAAGAAAAATGATACCAAACATGACATTATTACGTTTGTAAAATCCATTTATGTTACTACATGTTTATTCATTACTTCAGTCTTATTTAACTTTGTTATCAAATTAAATATAAACAACAGATTTGTTTAGCATGCATTATTTATTTCATACAATTTTCTAGCGTGAAACTTTTTAGTGACACGTAATAGTTGTTTTCAATCAGCGGGAAGAGGTTTCCACTAGCCGTCGTCATGCACCTTTACTCTACAAATACAAAGTTGTACTGTAATACTCTCCACGAACAATTAAAATTCAATTGACTTATTAATGATTTTTTTTAATGAAATAATATGGAATGAGTATGTCGCATCATAAAGTAAATGTAATTTTGTTTTAAGACTCCTTAGGTAAAAATATTATGTGAAATAAACTAATTGTAAAAATAAAAATGTTTACTAATAACAACATGACACGTTAAAATTAAATTGTGAAACAAAACAAAATTGTAAAAGTGACCATTTTACGAAGAATAATACTGGCTTTACCAATATATTATTATAGTAACGACTTAGACTTTGCTCTACTAGATAATATGACGCATGGCGGTTAATATTTTGTTCCGGGAAATGAGTGATTCACATCCTAAAGTTTGTTTTGTTTGCAATGAATGTTTTCAGTTTGAAGCGATTGTTAGCCAAAGTAAGTCGCATCGTGCCTATTATAATATCTATAGTAGCCTATTACTCTATTAGTTGACGTTCTGTGATCTGAAGTGCTACATTTCTCAATTTTCTTTTTTTTTTAGTGAACCGTTAACATGTAGTAGTGTTTATGTACTTTTCTGTGTTTATGTGTCGTTATGTGAACAATTTGAGTGTGTTTTATTCCATTACTAAACATGCCGCCGTCAACAGATAAACGTTCAACAACTCCTTACAACTCTCAGGCGAGAAATATTATAGCATCAGTGTTACATTATTTTGAGCTGGAGCGGGATTATAAAGGACCTTTAATAGACGTGAAAAAAGTATCTGAAAGAGTGGCCGCAGCGTGTAACATTTCTCCACGAACTTTGTGTAGGATTAAATTACAGTTGAAACAGACAATGGCAGATGAAGCAGGTCCAAGCAATGTCGATCTTAACATTGAAGATCATCAAAGCCCAAATCACAGAATCGCATCAGGAAGCATTGGAGAAGCTGTAAGTGAACCTAGCCATGTTCAAAATGTACCACAACTTCGTACTCCAAGACGAAAGAAACCTTTTAAATCAGTCGTGGCAGAGATTGATGATTTTCAAAAAACTGCCATTCACAATCATGTTGTAGGTTATTATAGGCGCAAAGAAGTACCAACTCTTCGGAAACTTAAAATAACATTATGTGAGACAAATTTATTTAACGGTTGCATACGGACTTTGGCAATGGTTATGAAAAGTATTGGATTCAAGTGGAAGAAACTAGATAATAGAAAAATCCTTATGGAGAAGCCATCAGTTGCTCTGTCAAGGTGTCGCTTTTTACGAAAGATTCGTGATGTTGTCATAAAAAAAGTAGTATTTCTAGATGAAACGTGGATCAATGCAAACATTTCTAAAGATATTGGATGGACCGTTGGAGGCATAAAATGCTCAGTAAATGCGCCTTTAGGAAAAGGTAAAAGATTAATTAATAATATGTCACGCAGGAGGGTACAACGGTTGGATTGATTCACCACCCCTAATCTTTCAATCAAGAAAAACAGTTGATTACGACGAAGAAATGAATTCCGAGGTATTTGAGGGTTGGTTTTTTGAAGTGCTGCTGAAGTCGATTCCAGCTGGATCAACCATTGTAATGGACAACGCCCCATACCATTCAAGAGTAGCTAATAAAGCGCTAACGTCAGGCTCTAGAAAGAGTGAAATGGTTGAATGGCTGAAGTCGCGAAATGTTATGTTTACTTCGGACATGCGAAAGCCAGAGCTGTATAGCCTTATAAAGTTGCATAAGCCACATGTAACAGAATATGTAATTGATAAGAAAGCTGCTCAACTTGGATTCAAAATTATAAGACTCCCACCATACCACTGCAACTACAACCCGATTGAGTTAGTCTGGGCAAGTTTGAAAATATATTTATCAGCAAGAAACTCAACTATTAAGCTGCCTGATGTCCAAGATCTGTTTATGGAAGCGGTCAAATTTTTCTCTGCAGAAGATTGGCGGGAATGCGTTGAACATGCCAAGACAGAAATCGACTCGGACTGGAGAAATGAAGGACTCGATGACGTTAGTGTTCAGGAAATGATTATAAATTTGGCGCCTGGTGAATCAGATGACAGCGAATTGGAAAGTGAAGACGATTCCGATTTGGGTGTGTCGCCACTTGATTAATCAGGTATGTTAGATTGGAATATGTATTTAACTCAAGTAGTCAAGAAACTTATTTTGAAACATTTTCAAGAGAAGTTAAAAAATCATGGTTAACGTAATTTAAACATGTAAAATTCTATATAAAATGTAAATTCACTTTTACAATTTTGTTTTGTTTCAATAATTAATTTTAACGTGTCATGTTTTACGTAAATATTTTTATTTTTGCATTTAGTTTATTTCACATAATATTTTGAGTCATTTAAAAAAATTACATTTACTTTTTAATGATTCCATAATATTTCATTAAGGGTACTTGAAGAGTCCTATGCCACGCATGTTATAAATGGGATGTTTAAAGTACATATTTCTTAGGAACCAAAAAACAATCGCTTCAAACTGAATACATCCATTGCAAACAAAACAAACTTTAAGGATGTGAATCACTCATTTCCCGGAACAAAACATTAACCGCCATTATCTAGTAGAGCAAAGTCTAAGTCGTTAGTATAATAATATATTGGTAAAGCCAGTATTATTCTTCGTAAAAAGTTCACTTTTACAATTTCTTTTTGTTTCACAATTTAATTTTAACGTGTCATGTTGTTATAAGTAAACATTTTTATTTTTACAATTAGTTTATTTCACATAATATTTTTACCTAAGGAGTCTTAAAACAAAATTACATTTACTTAATGATGCGATATACTCATTCCATATTATTTCATTAAAAAAAAAATCATTATTAAGTCAATTGAATTTTAATTGTTCGTGGAGAGTATTACAGTACAACTTTGTATTTGTAGAGTAAAGGTGTATGACGGCGGCTAGTGGAAACCTCTTCCCGCTGATTGAAAGAACTATACGTGTCACTAAAAAGTTTCAAGTTAGAAAATTTTATGAAATAAATAATGCATGCTAAACAATTATGTTGTTTATATTTAATTTGATAACAAAGTTAAATAAGACTGAAGTAATGAATAAACATGTAGTAACATAAATAGATTTTACAAACGTAATAATGTCATGTTTGGTATCATTTTTCTTATTTTCTTCCAAACTTTATAAATATCCTTACAAAAATTTGAAATTATGAGTCACAAAAAAAGTATAATAGTGCAGTGGTTAACAAAGTAGGTGACTAATTATTGAAACAGATGAGTGAGAAAGGGAGTGAGAGGGGATGGGAAGGGTCTGATGGGGAACTTGATGGTTCTAACGTCATTCCGTTGTAACCACTGCTGATATAGAATCAACAATCAACAGTTTGAATAAAACGCATGTAATACTTGGAATACGTTTTAGGAGACGAATTGCTTTCGTTGAATACTTGTAGTCGTACACGTCTCCTTCAATATTAAACATAAAGAATCTTGGGTCGCCGGAATACTACCCCCCGGAAAACTATCCCCCCAAGCAGGTTCCTACGTCATTTTGACGTCAGAGATCGGGGGGGGGCAGTTTTCCAGTCACGCACACTCAAGTTTCGATGCGTTTGTATTATCACTTTATATAATTAGAATAAAAAAAAACTAGAGGACTAACCTAAACTGTTTAGTCACAGTATGTTACCGATAACAGTATAATTGTAGGAACCTGCTTGGGGGGGTAGTTTTCCGGGGGGTAGTATTCCGGCGACCCGCTTTTGCTAGGGGAGGTAGTATTCCAGTCGCGGACACGGCTCCCATATTGGTTAGTTGGTAGATTTCGTGACGTCACGTTTCACCTGGGGGGGTAGTTTTCCGGGGGGTAGTATTCCGCATCCCCAGAATCTTTACTACTTTTTGTACTATACAGAGTGCCACAATAAACCTTAGCTGGCTGTACAGTGTCGGATTGTTTATGTTAAAATGCATACAAAATATTCATTCATCTTTTTCAAATTCGGCTTAGTTTAGTCGCAATATACCATTTTGTTTTTGTTTTTGTTTTTTTTTTACAAAAACTCACTATAACTCCAGAAATAGATAGAAAGACATAGATACTTCTAATTACCTTAAGGTGAATTCCGTCAACTATCCTTGGTTTGATGTGGTTAGTATATCTCTTTAATCACATTAAGCGTTTCGACTTTTCAATTCAGTCATTATCAAATGTTTCACAAATACACTTCACAAACACCTAAACGACATTAATCACAACACATTTAAAATTTATACACAAACACGGTCTAACATACATTTTCGGCGACCGTTCACGAATACTTTCGATCGTCAACTGAGGTTACGTCCGGTCAACCGATAAGTATTGGGGAGGGGGTTAAGATTGCGTACATCGTGTACACTGGAATAGTTTCAATGCCATTAATAAAATCGAAAATGGTATGTGAACTAAATTGTAGTTTGTTATTAAGAAGACGGTCTGGGTTCAGTTTTTGTATTTTATAAATGTGGTATTCCTCCATTGCGTTCATAAGCGGTCCCTTATTACAGTGATGCAGTATTTTCAAGTTACTATTAATGTTTGTATAGTTATGGTTGGTTTTAATTAAATGTTCAGCAAATTTGGAAGCTATTTTCTTAGTGGGGGAAGGTTTGGAAGAGGGAATATGTTCTTTAAAACGGGTTTTGAATGTGCGTCCAGTTTGGCCTATATAAGTTTGTGGGCAGTCATTACATGATATTATTTGGTACACACCGCTGTTGTTGTTTTGGTCAGGGTCTCTTGCTCTTTTAGGTTTAAAAAAATTTTCTAGGCTATTAGAAGTTCTATAGGCTAAAGTGATAACCCTGTTTGCGGAAGATGTTATGTGCTGTGTGCTCTATGGTTCTATTAAAATCTAAGGCGATAAATTTAGGTTTGGGTTGGGTGGCTTTATTGTAGTATGTAGTATTGGGGTAATTTTTGTTCTAGTATGTTTTTTAATTAATTTATCAATTAATGATGTTCCATAACCATTAGAAGCAGCTATGTATTTTAAGTGTTGATTTCCTCATTAAAATCTACTAAATTCATGGGGATATTCAATAACCTATGGACGAAACTGTTGTAGGCGCTGTTGTATGTGCTATGGGATGATTCGAAGAAGCGAGAATCGTGTGGTCTGTGTGTGTGGGTTTCCTATATACTTTAAATTTGTGTCTAAATTCTGATTTTGTAATTGTGAGGTCCAAGAAGTTAAGTTGTTGTCCACTTTCTATTTCGCTTTTGAATTTCAAATCATGGTGAACTTTGTTAAGATAATTCAACAATAAGCCGGTCTGACGTGGATTACCGTTGTATAAACAGATAATGTCGTCCACATATCTAAAGTAATAGAATTTTACTGTGGTACTTATTGTTTTCGTTCATTATGTGGGTGGTCTCTATATGGTTTAAAAATATTCCAGCTAAAATGCTGGACAACGGCGAACCCATAGCCAATCCCTGTCTTTGAATATTGTTATCGAAAGTGAAATAATTTTGTACCAGGCATACATTTAACAAATTAATTAACTCATCGATTGACTCATTACATAACTCTCCATACAAGCGTAAGTTTTTCTCTAATATTGAAAACGTTTCATTTATTGGAACATTTGTGTATAGGATCGAGATGTCGAAGGATACCAATGTGGCTCGGTCCGGGATGGTTATATTGTTTATTTTATTTATTAGGTCTAAGTTGTTCTTAACACTATACGTAGAATTAAAAATAAAATATTTCCTTATAAGTTTGTCCAATGTTTTTGATAGTATGTAAGCTGGCATAATTACCTCGGGACAAGTTATTTACTATATTACCTTAAAATAACAATATGTACATAAAAGTAATGGATAAGGATGTAAATATTCCCGTATCAAACAACTGTACTTAGGGAGTAGCGGCGCGACACCTCCTCGCGCTCATTTAAAAACGATTTCATAATGATGTACTGTAATCATTTTATCACAAATCGGTGAATTGAAAAGTTTAGATCAATTACTTGACTACAACTTTCCCGCTGGCAAACTTGTTTATAACCCAAAAATAAAAAATTTACTCGCTTAGTAAGTTTTCCATGTCAGTCAGTGATAATTCTCAAATATTTTCAATTATTTTACAATTCGAAATACAGTACCTGTTAAAATAAAAGTTTTGCATACTGTTAGAATCCGTACTTTATGTAGATTAAGAATATCTAAGTTTCATTTTACTAAAGCTTTTCCATCGAGTTACAACAGTGAGTTAACGACAGCGCGAACAATACTGAAATATTACCAGCTGGTGTGTGTCAGCATGGTGACGTCATAGGCGATCGATACTGGATCACCGTAAATTAGCAAAATGGTAAAGCTCTTGTTATAGGGCCTGAATGCTTATACCAAATTTGAACTCAATATCTTAAATATTTCTGGAGTTACTGTGAGATTCTTGTAAAAAAAAACAAAATGGCGTATACAAATTGGTATACAATCCGAACCTGTGTAGCCCACTAAGGTATTTTTGCCATCCTGTATTTCTTAATAATCCAAGATCAGATACAACGGCTCCTGTCACTCAAATATGATCCAATGATGTTTTCACGTTTATAAAAGTAATAACGTTAAATACCTAATACGAGCAAAGACAAAAAATATAAATCAACCTAACTTCTAACTACCATTTTCCCCGATTTAAATACAATCATAAGATGGCAGATGGTTGACGCTAGGTCGCCGTAAACCAGTTATTGTGATAAATAGCCATGAACTCTCACTAACGTTTCTGTAAATATTTTCATTGCAAAATATACTTTCGCTTTTCTGTTATGATTCATCTTTAACAATTTAGCCCGAGTGAATCAAAAAGCTACCTAAACTATGGACTTTTCACAAAACATTTTCTCTTTGTCGATCACTGGTTACCTCAATTTTGAAAAATATTGTTATAATATATTGCCTATATTACATAAAGATAATTCATTAGACATTATAATTCATTAGAAAATTAAATTTTGTAAATTAATTATCCAATCACAAAATAAGAGTTTAAATAAATAACTTACATTTTAGGATACGGTGCATACTATAAAATAGTTCTACTGTAGCCCATACGATTCGTATCGATCCCATTATTACTTGGAGAAGTTTTGTTAACATTGAACTCACAGTGTAGAGTGTAGGTTTAGGAAGGAAGATCCTTGTATGCAAAGGAGATGTAATCTATTGTTGCAGACAATGTGATCCGTGTCAAGATTTGTATTTGACCTTGACAGATCTCACAATAGGGATGTAAGGATGTCCTTGAGCTATTGACATTGACTGCATTGAGGTCAGTAGTCCTAGGTCGGTATACTTTCTACGAGTGCATTGGGCATTGTATTGTGTAACATCTGGTATTAGTCAGCTGACGCAATGCAGTCTGTGTACTCGGTCAGCTGCGACTTGCATTGTTGGGAACTCTCACTTGCCTCGCCGCTTGGCGGCAGTGAAACCGAGATTTCCGTACTTATTTGATTTAGTCCAAATGATTTTAACTGCTAGATTTTATTAAAATTCATACATGTTTAGTAAAACACAAATGACATTCTCCTTTTAATTTTTGTTTTGTTTAATAGAAATACCAAATAAAAATTTACAATGAAGCTTAATATAGGGTACAACTAAATTACAACTATTGTTCGTCTTTTTTTTTTAGGAAAATTTCATTAAAGACTTTAAGAGAACCCGTTTGAAGAATGTCATTTTTCTTAGCTTTCCTATTAATGTTATTAGCGGTATTACATAATTTTGTTATATCGTCCTAATTCAAAGAACATCAATCTTGTATCTGTCTAATTAATATCCTGATTAGCGAACTTTCATGGGAAAAATGAGCTAAAGCAGTGACCCGTAGCGTGAGACCTAACGTCGGGAGTAGTCAATGAGCACCAATCATAGGCCCAAGAACAAGTTTTTGGGTGTCATTAAACAGTGGCGTAGCGAGGTATCGTTCGCCCTGGAGCAACAACAATCCAGGAGCCTCCCCCCCCCCCCCCCAATTGAACCGGCAGACAGGTGACTCATGCCACCTTTTATCCTCTAAGCTGCAGCTCAGGCCGCAGCCAGGAAAATATTTACCAAACTGTAGGTCTACCCCCCCCCCCCACGATGTTCAAAATTCATATCATAATTTTAAAGTTATTATAGTTTTAGTTATACAGGGTGGAACAAAGTTAGTGTTAAAATCTTCGGGAAATGGTTCTATGGATCAAAATAAATAGAAAATCAAGAATAACATTTTTTCGAAAAACGCTTCATTTTTCAAATATACGCCATTTTGTTTCTTTTACTAAATAATTAATATCTAGAGAACGGTTTAACCGATTGAGTTCAAACTTAGAATGAAGTTTAACCTAACAATGATCTATCTTAAGAAAAGTAAGCGATTATATCCAATCATGCATTTCAAAATGGCGGCTGTTTGAAAATGTCAGACCTAAATTACTAAAAAACCGTACATTTTAACAAAAAATGTCAAGACACTTTTTTTGTAGTCCTTTTGATTCCCTATAGGTTGGTGTAACTGTTAAAACAATCGAATGAAGGATAAAGCTAAGTTATGTGTAATAATTGGTTTATTCAACCCAGCATCCTATACCAACACAGTAAATACTACAATATTGTATGTACATTTGCTGTCATTATCTTTAACTTAACTATTATTCTTCATCCGATTGTTTTAAAGTTAAATCATCCGATAAGGAATTAAAAGGGCTACAAAAAAGGTAGCTTGACATTTTTGTTAAAATGTACGGTTTTTGAGTAATTTAGGTCTGACATTTTCAAACAGCCGCCATTTTTAAATTCATGATTGGATATAATCGCTTATTTTTCTTAAGATAGATCATTGTTAGGTTAAACTTCATGCCAAGTTTGAACTCAATCAGTTAAACTGTTCTCTAGATATTAATTATTTAGTAAAAGAAACAAAATGGCGGATATTTTGAAAATGAAGCGTTTTTCGAAAAAATATTATTTTTGATTTTCTATTTATTTTGATCCATAGAACCATTTCCCGAAGTTTTTAACACTAACTTTGTTCCACCCTGTATAAATGTTTCAGAGCAGTAATTAGGTAAATATAACCAGTGCTAATGATCTTAAAATTTAATGGATTTTTTTAAAACTTTTATAATATAATGTTAAATTAAATGAATACATGATAATTTATCAAAATTGCTGTTTTTCTCACATAATACTTTTTTTGTTTTTTATAATGTCTAATATTGAAGAAACAAAATGAAAAGTTTACATTTACAGCTCTTTCAAATTCAAAATAATTTTTCCTTTACTTTTCAGCTGCAAATGTGGTTATCAAATTACTAAAATCAACACTCATCCCTCTGTTAGTTTTAGATATTGTTGAAAAACAACTTGACGTTTTTGCGACATTGTGTTGCGAAGATAATTTTTAGCTTAGAAAAAGACCTTTCTGCACTTGCTAAAGTCACTGGCAATGTTAGGAAGATTAAACCTGCATTTACAATATCGGGAAAACTGGTGGTCCTACTTACATAAGTTTTTCCTACACCATAAATAACATGTTTTTGTTACTAATCAACACTTATTGCAGTGATAAATAAGCTATGTGCAGGACTCCACCCGCAAGTGTGTAGCCTCCACCCGAGTTAATTACGCTGAGCTGAAAGTATCACAGCCAGGCCTGTGCTTAAACCTTAAGTGCAGTTTGTTGGTCCTACTACCTGTGGTTCTTGTCACAAAAGCCAGTCATAAAAGTATGCACCTACGACTCGTTCTAAAAATCTTGCGCTTGACTCCTAATGATAAATTTAGTCGACACGTTGCATCATAATGTACTATTTCAACAATTTTCCGCCCCCTCGAGGCCAAGCGCCCTGGAGCGGCTGCTCCACTCGCTCCATGATCGCTACGCCACTGTCATTAAACATGTTATAAATATAATATGTGTGTTCGTACTCTAACGGTCGAATTTTACAACTGGTTTGGTCCATACGTTGGTTTTCTAACTCACTTGGAAAAGTTTGATAGCCAAAAAATCCACGGAAGCACGTTTTTTTTTACCGAAAGTAACAATTTCTTGGGATTTATCGTACTAGAATAAAACTCGTTTGGGGTTTATGTAAAAAGAAATAGATACAGGAGATTATTTTGTACATTTTGATATTTTACGCGAACTTATAGGCCGTCTAGTTCCCGCAAAATCTATCAAAACGTAAGTACAATAAAAGTATTGAACACATTTGTGAGATTTTACCGGGAGGCGTATTTTCAGATCCGAGGCCGACGGGCCGGAATGCCAACTCCCGCTGAACTAACAACATTAAGTAACATAAAATCCTGTATAAACCCAACTTCAAAATTTGACTTATAAAAGGAACCGCAATTGAAATGTAATTTGCTCTCCATATCGATACAGATCAACCGAATTGATGAGGTCAAAGAAAGTCAATTCTCATTTTATGATTTACAACGAATAACCTATTTTGAATGGTTAGTTTTAGAATATTTCGGG
>JAGFPH010001597.1:5023-88847 GCA_018207615.1 Philaenus spumarius | reverse complement strand
CCATTTAGCAGACAAACAATTATCTCTCGCTTTAGAAGATAAGATATAATATATATAAAACGTATACATCAAACAAATTTCAAAGAAAAAAATGAGTGAGTGTAGCCGGCCGAGACCCCAATAAATACACACTACTATTTACATTTAAATCTAAAAAAATTACTTCTAGTCTTTTTATAAACAAGTAGGTGATCTTTTTATATTTTTATTAAGTTGGTGACGTTATTGCTATTACAAATTATAATCTGTTTTTCTGGATCTTTCTATCGTTTTGGCTAATTACATTTAATTATTCCAGATTATTAGTGTATGGTTTGCCTTTGTTATAGAATAACTGTAAAACATTGTTTATAGAACATTTAATTTATAAGTTTTTAAAAATTTATATCTAAATAAATCATAATCTATTTTTAATTTAAGTTGCAGATGTAAGTTGCAAAAGAAAACCTCATCGGGAAGGAAGGATTGTTGGCGGGGTCGATGCAAGTCAAGGAGAGTTTCCGTGGATAGTTTCCATTAAAAGGAGAGGAGGACACTTTTGCGGTGGAACAATTATAAACAATAGATGGGTGTTGACAGCCGCACACTGTCTTTGCAGGTTATTCAATTTATATTTTTAAATATGCTGTTTACGTAATGTTTACCTGATTTAAATAGATACTCTTTCAATAAGACTGTACTTCAGTATTACTCTAATAGCAACAATATTATTCTGAAACTATAAATAAAGATTCAAAAGATAATACAACTAATTTTGTTTATAGTATGTATTATTTTTTACTACCAAAACATAATATTCAAACTAGTATACACATACTAGGCTTCTTCGTTTGTGATCATAAATTAAATATTTATAAATATAACATTAGTTTTAACATTAATTAAAAAAAGTTCATAAAATAATATTAACGTATCATTAAGTTAGTAACAACTATGAATCGACTTATAATTAACTTCATGTAAGGTAAAAAACCAAAATTTCTCTTTAAGAAACTGTTTTTGTCGAAGGGTGTATGTTGAGTAGTTTGTTAAATTTGTATATGTTGTTGATATTTTTAAACAACTTCCATTTTAGTACAAAAAATAAAAGCATAATAATGAACCAAGTAGAGCTCCAGAAATAGTTTTTCGGTAGACTGTTATAATAATGTTAACGGAAACTGTAATCTCTAATAATTAGTTAATGAATATTTGTTTATAGGCCTACTCCTCACAGTCCAGTAATAGTAATATTTCGTCACAAGTACCTAAAGTGGATGTTTTTGGTGCGAGATCATGGTTTTATAAATGTGATCAACCACAAAAAGCACTTTAGGTACAAGTTACGAACGATACTTTTGATCATACTGCACTTGAATCACATGAACACTTAATTAATTAAATTACGTTATTAAATTTTCTACAGATTTTAACGCGATTTAACCTATGCGCTACAGTTGGAAACAGCTACACCTTTTGAGTTGCTGGTACTTTAAATTACCGAAATGCAATTTTTATATACAATTCAAATTTTTTGGTTCTAATTCAATCAAATACTTTTAGTTCCTAATACCATAAAAAGATTATCATGAGTGAGAATAATAACTAAATGCCTTTCCAATCGTTTTATAAATCATTAACACTGATCTAAATAAAAAATATTTTATAGTAAATTTCATTTTTGCAGTGGAACAATAGCTTTAAGTCCTGACCAACTCAGGATCACATTAGGGGAGCATGAACTGAGCCGAAGAGAAACTCCCGCATCACACGATGTCAGAGTGACTAGAATGATTCTCCATCCTGATTACGAGTGCTCTAGATACGTCAACGACATCGCATTACTGGAGCTTGCTACTCCTGTTCCTTGGTCAGCCAGTATAATGCCAGCCTGCTTTCCATCACAGAGCGAATCGCCTTCATTTTCCGGGAGAGATGCTGTTGTAGCAGGATGGGGTTGGACTGAAGAAAGTTCGTCTAAAGGTAAAATGGTTAGCAGTGATAACTATGTAGATTCTCTTTCAATCCAAACTTTATGCACATGCTTTCCTTTATCTTGTATGGCAGGCACAGGGCTCCTACAAAGAATCTACATCAATTAACAATTGTTCTCCAAAACTATTTTTGACATTTATTTTGAAAGTACATATTTCTTTAAATTTGATTTACTTAAATATGGTAATATTTATTTGACTTCTTTACTCTATTCAGTCTTTCAACAAACTTCTCCAACTTCGTCCGAAAGTACTCTATTGTTATTTATTGCAATAATTACAAGTTGATTATTCAAAGCAACAAATGGCTAAGGTGAGGCTATTCTTAAGGGATTCATACCTGAAAATCCTAAAATATATATTCAGAAAGTTTAAACTATATTTTGGTTTAAGTCAACAAAAAATCGGCAATGTACCTTCATCCGTTCTAAAATTATATCTATTTTTCCTTTTCTTTCTGAAAACACAGAAAAACAACAATTAATTGCGGTAAAAAGAGTCTAAAGTTGAAAAACATATTTTTACTGTGATTTTGTAATTTTACAGTCTTATGAGACATGTATGGCCGTGATTTTTAAGTCGTCAAAGCTTTATCAATCGTCATGGCAACCATCAATGGAAAAGTTCCGGGTTCAATTCCCATTGACACCGAATAATTTTCTAAATGGTTTCTTAACAGAAGGCTGTGGTTCGGATTCCACGTAAAACTGTAGGTCCCGTCTTCATTAGCCTTAAGTGCAAAACAGCAGGACGTTAAACCAAAAAAAAAAAAAATGAGACATGTGATGTGTTTTTTTATCGAAGTACTTTTCCAGGCACTTACATTAAGTGATCAAATAAGCATTAGAAAACAAAAAATTGATTTCATGTTTTATAACACGTCTAGAAATACGAACTCTGCAAAACTATTAAGAAGCTAGAGGTTATGACATTCTCTCAGTAAAACAGCCATAATTTCCTAATTATACAAAAAAAATGCAAATGTTGTATTAATTTATATTCAACAATATACAATAAAAACAAAATTAATATAAACAAAACTATTTTTTTTAATCTTTTTACAATTTTCAGGTTTGAATCCCGTTAAAAAAAAGCTTTAAGAATATTAACAAACACAGATAAATTAGAACATTGCAGCCACTGTTTGATGAAACTGCTAGTTTAACTGTTATAAACTTAGGCCTATACATTTTTGATAATTTACATATGTATCCAGTTAGAGGCCTAATTATCATTTGGAACATGACAGTGTTAAGCATGTACTTTAGGCAATGAATGTTTGAGGAATTAGGCAGTTGACTGAATAACGGGCAATCCTTAACTACAAAAACTACTTAATATAAAACAAACAATATGCTAACAAATTTGTTTCAGTTGTTTTTATTTTTAACGACAAATGGTACAATTTTTAATAAATGCAATACATTTACAATGATCTTATCTTGTAGGAATTCGAGCAGATATACTGCAGAAAGTCAACCTATCTGTAGTGGGTAATGAAGAATGTAAGCGATGGTACAAAGCTGAAGGGAAGAAAGTTAAGATTCTCGATACTCAGATATGTGCTGGTAAAGAAGGCGGTGGTAAAGACTCATGTTGGGTAAGTTAAATGTGTCTTTAAATTGCAGTAGTCATTCTTAAATCTAAGATCCATTTGACATTATGTGGTGGTTGGCTTAGTGGTTAATCTCTTCCTTGTGTTGCCTCCCACCACATTAAACCTGAGAAACCAAGACTCCTCAGCAGCGAATGTATATTTAACTTTTAATTTGTTATATCTAATTAATTGTCTTTAAACAAAAATAGGTTAAGGTGATTCTCACAGTTTTTACCATACTGCCATACTTGATATATCTTAATATTAAAAGTAACACTATCTAATCAATTTTATTTGAAACAGTCTTTTATTGATAAGTATTAAAAACAATACCCAGAATTATTCCAGAAACTAAATACCGGTACTTTTAAGTTTTTATTAACTAAAATAATTTTTTTTTTATTATTTACGGTAATGTAAGTGTATAAAAATTATGGAAATTAGGTAATAATTATAAGGTTATGTAAATTATTATATATTTTATTTATTTAAAAATTCATAAAAATTATTATTTAACTTACATGAAAGTATATTATACAAACTACAACAAATGTTCAATGTGTCCTCCATAAATTCTAACACAAGAAACCAGACGTTTCATTAGTGACTGATGTATACGCTACACAATGCCCTGATTGTTTGAATATCGATAATTGGAGTTGAATAATAATAATCTAATGGGTTCAGATCTGGGGAGCGTGCAGGCCAACCCCGACCGATACATTTAAAACGATCATTTAATATTTGTCAGACATCATTTTTACAAAGTGAGCGGCCGCACCATCATGCATGCACAACAGTTTATTACACATTGCAAAGGAACGTCCTCTAAAATTTCAGGTAGTGTATTTGAATTTCAAATAAGAGTCGCCTGACAATGTGGCAAAAGAAATTCCCAATTACCTTATCCATGTAGATTGCTGACCAACCATTCAATGAAAAACTGTGTTGACTTCTTGAATGAAATAGTGCTTGAGGATTTTCATAACACAAAACATGTTTATATTGAAAGTTGTCTATACCATCTTTAGTTAAAGACTCCTCGTCCATAAAACAAATTTATATAAACTATGGGTTATGGGCACACTCGTTAAGTAACCATTGACTGAATGCAATCATATGTTGGTTAGCTTGTACACGTTGCAGATGGTACGGATAGAATAATTGCGAGTGTAAAACATTGCATATTGTTGTATGAGATATGTTTTCTGTCACAGCAACTCTTCTGCAAGACAACTGTGGATTCTGTAACTTTCTTCTACCTCTGGCGTTGAAACTATTTTAGGTCCACCATTACCAATCAAGACAGGTCCCAATTGTCCAGTTTCACATGATTGTGGATGAAGATGAACAAATAATGTTCTATCTCGCTGATGATGGTTTGGATATAATCGTTTTGCCTCCCTTACATTTCCATTGGCTTGACCATATGTAAAACGCATAAGAGCAAGTTCATTATTTGAGTAATTTTGATTCATTTAAAGGCAATAATTAATACGATTAATGATGATCTTCAGTTTTTAAAACTTAGGGTGTAATACATTAACTATTACAATGAAGCTAACAGATGTAACAATTTTAGTACTTAAAACAGCTGTTTAGTTTAAATGCATTATTTGTCTACTAGGCTGATAGTGGAGGACCCTTGATGGTCGGCCATGGTGCTGACATGATGGTAGTTGGTGTGGTCTCTACTGGGATTGGTTGTGCTCGACCTAGGCTTCCGGGACTTTACACTCGCATCTCGCACTATGTAAACTGGATTAGTAAATCTGTTAGATTAAGACCATAGGATTGAACCTGAACTTGTGTTGAGTTAGTAGCTGTGAGATTTTCTGTTCAAGTTTTATTCTATCACATTAGTGGGTTATTTAGTATTTTAGTTTCAAATTAAATAAATTATATGCGTCCTGTATTTCAGTGCCACTTAGTGTGAATAGTGATCTTTAACAATCAGCTGCAGTACTAACAGAAAAACACATTTTCACAAGAAAACTTTATACACAATGCAATATTTTGATATCTAACTCATAGATTGTTCATAAAAAAATAACTATATATTGTACGTAATACAATACTAGTTGCCATTACCAGCGTTTTCTTCTTATTAGCGAATTTCCATAGCAAAGATGAGCTATTACAGTGACTCTTATGGTGAGACCTAAGGTCAGTAGTAGTAAATGAGCACCGATCATGATGCCCAGAATATGTTTTCGGGTGACGTTAAAGACTTTATTTATATAGGCCTATATGTATGTCTATGTGTTCGTACTGTAAAGGCTGCATTTTAAGTCCGATTTGGTACACACCTTGGTTGTCTGCGTGGCTTCGTTAGTCAAAATTACGATTTTCGTACTAAAATGAAACTATTTTGGGCTTCATGTAAAAATATGAATATAGGAGATTATTCTACACATTTCGTTTTTACACAATCTTATTCCCTCAAGATCGATCAAAACGTAAAATACCATGAAAGTGCTTGGTTCAAATAAACTAGGAGGATATTATCATTGGTCAAATTCTATTAAGAGGCTGGGATGCACACCATTGCGAGCGAAGGAAAGATTTTAAAATCCGAAGACACAAGGGCGAGTTGCAAACTCACAAAGCGAGTTTTTCTGCTGCATGCGGAACATGAGCGCTTGAGCCGGGTTGGAGGTTGAGTTATAAACAAATTCTACTAATACATTTCATACACACAGGCAGCTATTCAACTTCTTCGTGAGTAGACCAATTTCCCAAATAGTTGGTTGAAACCCTAAAGTCATATAAAGTTAATTTTGGATATTTGCTCAACTCATGTTAGCGTTCAGCTGCGTGGTTGTTTTATTCATTTTTTGAACACACTGCTTTACAAAAATGGCATCTTAAATCAGACGTTTTCTTCTGGGAAAAGTTTATTGGTTACTGGTTTTGTATTGTGAATTTTCTTGTTTTATAAATTTAAAGTTATTAAGTATTAACAATGCCAGAGGAAACTTTGTAGGAAACTTTAATCAAATTATTTTGAACAAAAAGCTATTCATATAATTCTTTCAATTAGTGCAATGTTTTGTTACAAACGATGAAATAAGGCCAATGATTCCCATAAAGAAATAAGCCTTACATATTTTCTAATCGATTAAGTAGTTTAATACTATCCCAAATATACTCACACACAAATAAAAATCAGTTTCCTAACAAAACATTAGCCTATATTTTATTCGATATTTGATTAATTTGTAATTTCTTCTTATTTTTCAGAATGAAACTAGTTTCAAAATTTTTCATTTTTTAAACTCAAATAATTTTCAGCTTAGTAATAATATTACTATTTTAGTATGTATTTGATTTAAATCATCCTTTCTCTCAATCAAAAATAAGGAAAGAGGCATACGATCTTTCTATATATTTTATGCTCTTTATCATGTTACCAATAGCTCTAAGAATGGCAGAACATTATACCAAACGCAATATTATAATTTGAAATTTGATCACGCAACCAAACCGCTGACGTGAGTTGAGCGAATTTCCAAAATTAAGTTTATATGTTTTATGATTTTAACCAACTATTGGTCTACTTACGGGGATTCTGAGTAGCTGCCTGCGTGTACGAAATATATCAGTAGATTTTGTTTGCACCTCGACCTTGTAGCATAAAATAACAAACTGCTTTGCTTCGCGAGTTTGCATCCCTGCCATCGGCTTTGAATCAAAAACTACCCCCACAATAAAATCCCCACATGGTGATTCAAACTGGTAATTTTATGGTATTTTATGTTTTGATTGATTTAGGGGAACCAGACGGGGTTGTGTAAGGTTGTGTAAAAAAAGTAAAATGTGCAGAATAATCTCCTATATTAATTTTTTTAGACAAAGCAACAAAAATATTCATTCTAGTATGAAAAATTTCGAAACATTTTCTTCCGATTGTTGGAATTTTGTTGGCTGACGAATTCAAATGAATTATAGAAAACCAACATGTTTACCAAATTTGGACCAAATCGGATGTAAAATGTGGCCGTTAGAGTGCGAACACACACACACATATATAACGCACACACACACACTCGCTTCGCTTGCCCTTCCGTGACATATGGTGATGAAAGTGCAAACAACAAAATCCCAAATTTTGTTCATAATTTTTAAATTTGTTTATAGGAATTTTTATAAAAATGATGATTGATTATGACAGATGCACTTGGATCTAAGTTGGGTGGTGGGAGTAGCTGTGACCTGTACATATTGTAAGACATATATAAAAATAGACACGCAATATCCCCAACATTTGTCCACAAAATCCCTAATATTGTCCATAATTTTTACACTTTTTTGATTTTATAACAGGAATTTTTAATATTTTCCCAAAAGTAGCCTAAAATGTTCTCTGAAAAGCCCTCTATATTTTAATGGAAGTTTTGTCGAAATCGGTTCAGCAATTCCGGAGATTAACCCAACCAAGCAGACAGATAGAACAAAAAATGTATTAATGTGTGTTTAAGATTTTGTACTGTGTGAATAACCATATGATCTTAGAAAAAAGCTTATACTTTGAAATCATAGACAGACACTTCAATTTTATTTATACGTATAGATATAAGTTTTAATGACATTCAAAACCTGTTCTGGGTACCATGGTCGGTGCTCATTGACCACTCCAGAGCTTAGGTTTCACCATAAGAGTCACTGCAATAGCTCATCTTTTTTATGGAAATTCGCTAATAATATTATTAATCTATAATAGACAAATATTAGAATAATGAAGTGTTTCTTGTAGTATCAAGATGTTTGAACTAAGTAATTTTTGCGAAAGCTTAGTTTCAATGTTAGTTATATCAAATGGTCCTATCTGTTCCTAATTTTAGCAGTATATAAAGCAAACCACACAAACTGATTGTTTTGTATGTAGCACAGTTTTGTTTCGGTTTTAAGTTGGTGTATTATAAAAATAATCCTGATTGAGAACTATTTTTTAATAATTTTTAAGTGGAATTATTACGTTTAAAATAATTAAAATAATTATATTTATATAATATTAACAGAAAACTGAGTTTTTACCTAATAGAAATCTGGCATGAAGTATAAAAAAAAGAAAAAAAATTTCGTTTATAACATGTAAATAGGAAACAATTATATCAAAACAACTTAAGGCTGTGCAATACCACTCGAGTAAACACAATAAATCTAGTAAGCGCAGCCAACCTTGAGAAGGCGCCAGCCTTACACTGGTAAAGCGCTTGAGCGCTACTAGAATATTGCTTGTATACACTTTCGATTTTACTAATACTGGTCTTATTTTTAGTTTCCAAAATGTGCGTATGACATTTAAATTTCCAGAAAACTTCAAAATTCGTCCCGATGTTTTACTGCTATCAAATAACTCGACTGAAAATAATGTTTTTCGCCTTTTTTACAAGCAAATATCTTTAATAAAAATGTATAATTCACAATTTTTTCACCTAAAAATTATAATTTAGATGTTCATAAACGATTTCGTGCAGATTACAAAAGATTATCTTCATAATTCTATGAAAGATAAGTTATATTGAAACTGTGTGGGACTGTTTCGTCATGGTATTGCACACACTTAAACACTGCACTACAAATTAATTTGCATTTTACTGAACAAATTATAAACAATCAGAAATAGTGGTTAGCCTTTTAAATTTCTAAAATAAATATATTTTGAATGTGCATAAAATTAGAATAAATCCAAAACTCATAGTATATTCATAGTATATTTTAAAATGTGAAAACAAAGTTTCTGTACTTGCTTCAATGTGCACCATCTCTAGTCATTCTCATTAAACATGAATTGAATATTTGTATTTATAATTGTACCTGAAATGTAAATAAATTGTAAATATATACAAATGAGTAAATGAATTGAATATTTAATAAATCATTTACAATTTGCTTCCAATAAAACAACTTTCCTTTGTCCTTCAATATGTATTGTTTGTAGCCTATCGCAAATACTATACTATGATAGGTGAGAGCTTAGGATTTTAAACGTTTCAGGTTGTAAAGCCATTCTTTTCTACCTCCTAAAAAGGAGGGCAAATGAGTTAACTGGAGGAAGTACTCTGAATGCCTTCTGAGGCATACCCGTAATCTCTCTGCAGACATCAACTCCCCCGCTGACATCGAAAATCAGGTGACCCAACTCCAAACCATCATAACTGCAGCACTAAACTCCAGTGCTTACA
The DNA here is from genome assembly GCA_018207615.1 of Philaenus spumarius. Taxonomy (NCBI): domain Eukaryota; kingdom Metazoa; phylum Arthropoda; class Insecta; order Hemiptera; family Aphrophoridae; genus Philaenus; species Philaenus spumarius. The sequence continues at coordinate 79,089 of JAGFPH010001597.1, read as the reverse complement.
CTTCCCCTACAACTGGGACTAAGGCTGGACTCCCTCCTCACATCAAAGCGAAGCTGGCAAGAAAAGAAAACTTCACCGAAATTGGCAATTTTCACGAGCACCCTCTGACAAGAGGCTGTTCAATGCCCAAACCCAACTAGTAAAGTCGGTACTAGCCACCCATACTGAGGATGAATGGGACCTATTCCTATCAACAGTAACTCTAGAAAACGGGTCCCTATGGAAACTAAATCACCAGCTCCTAGCAACAAAAACACCCAATCACCCTCTTCATGGACGCCATGGTGTAGTCTACACATCCACGGACAGAGCTGAAACATTCACTGATTCACTCCAAAACCAATTCACTCCAAATGCAGATATCTAAGATGATGACCACATAGAACATGTGGAAAATTTTCTTGATAAATATCTTGCTTGTCCCATGGGACCTCTCCAGCTGCGACCAAGTAGCTAATCTCATTAGTAAACTCCCATCACGTAAAGCACCTGGCATCGACAACGTGAGCAACAACGCGCTTCGCAACATCCCATCTACTATGGTAACAATCATAACAAATATCTTCAATGGAATCATGTGAACAGGCCACTTCCCTTCATCATGAAAAGGAGACAAAATAATCACGATTCCCAAACCCGAAAAAATCGGCTCTCTTTCCAGAAAATCACAAGCCCATCTCTTTACTCCCAACGATTTCCAAAGTCTTTGAGAGATTAGTTTATTCCCTGCTCACCAAGCATCTCAAAGACGTCATTCATCCCGAACAATTTGGCTTTCGAAGTGAACATTCCACAAGTCTCCAACTTGTAAAAGTTCTCAACGACCTTTCTGATGGCTTCAACAATAAAAACCAATCTATTGCCGTGTTCCTGGACATATCAAAAGCTGCGGCCCAGTTCCTCCATGCTATTTACATCTCATAAGCTCATACCTCAACAATAGATGGTTCCAGGTTGCTGTCGAAGGTACATTTTCCACTCCTAGACCCATCGAGGGAGAAGTTCCCCAAGGCTCAGTTCTTGGTCTGTTGCTGTACCTTCTGTACACTAACGATATTCCAGTCATCCCCAAAGTATCACTGCGACTCTTTGCTGATGATGCTGTGTTCTACTACAGAACTCTGAACCTGGAATATGGTTCTCGATCATTCAACAAAAGTTATATGCCCTACAGCCATGGCTCAGGAAGTGGAGAACTGCAGTGAACACAGACAAAACGCAACCCATCCAATTTTCTCCACTACATAGATTTCCTAAAGTCCAATTAACTCTTAACAAATCACCCATAGCATGGACCGTCAAGTCAGATACCTTGGAATCATGCTTGACTCTAAATTAAACCTGTCCCATCACATCAAGCAAACTCTGTCAAGGGCTAAATCTGTCCGTGGCAGACTCCTTATAGTCATAACGCCAAGAGCCCTCTACCACTTCGTATCAGATTGTCCATGTACAAAACATACATCAGACCACTACTTATGTTTGCTGCTCCATCTTGGTATTCTCTACTATCTGTTTCTTGGAAGAAAAACAGTTGCTATAGAGCTGGGAACTAATGTGGGCAATGAGTTTTCTTATGATAACGAAATCGATGATGCAGCTGAAATGATGGGAAATTACGAGGTACCTAGTTACAAAGATAATGTGCTATATTCTATTTGTGGAGTGATTGTTAGACAAATTGAAAATAAAATAACATGTGAAGATTGCAGTGCGATTCTACATGCTGAAAACTGTGTTCTAGGATCTCGTAGGTATTTTACAGATTTTATATAAAAAGATGTATTAAAAATATTGAAATATGCTTACAGACTTAATCTGCAATCAATTAACCTAAATGAAAGATCCCATAAATTAACGTTGAGAGTTTATAATCATGTCAAAGGAAATGTTTTTAAAGGCCATGTTATAAATAAATGATGAATTTCTGGGAGACCATACAATTTTTTAAATTAAGGTTTTTTGTAAAGTATTTTTGAAGATCGTTTGTCATCATTTTTCAAAGAAACAAACAACTGAAGGTGTAAAAAAAACTATTTTACGTATTAGACAAAAGTTAAACAAGGTTATTTTGTTTCATAATTATTATGTATTCTAACTGTGTTTTGGGTCCCTCTTCATTAAGAATCTTTTTCATATACGGTAATAAAATATGCTTGGTTGTTATATGACTTTTAAATTTATTGTATCCTATTTCAATATCAAATATTTCGTACCGTTATTTAAATGTTGGTAGACATTTGAAAGCCGGATAGATGGTGAGTAATGTATAAAAGGTAAACTTATTCATGTGTATCTTTATCTAATGTTTATTTTTGTATTAACTATTCCAAACTAATCATGCCATTAAGAATGATAAGTAACAATAAACATTCCTTGAAACGTATTTATAAAGTCTAAAACATCTAGGAAAATTATCGAGATAATATTAGAGTGACGCTTTTTGCCGATTCAGCCTTCAAAGTCCAGAACGCAACCACCAATCGCCGGCTTGGCTTCTGACAAAAGAGCTGCCAATCCAGTAAGTATTACCATAGATCATGAATAATAAAATAGATTATGCAAGCATACGGCGGCAGTGTGGCGAAAAAAAGGTTGTCGGGAAAATATTGCATGATCGCGCCGCGGTGTAGTGCTAGGGAGAAATCATTCAAGGCATTGGTGCTATACACCGCTTTCGTCGTTTCCCCCCATAGATCGCGCCACTATCGTCAAATTTCCAGTGGATTGAATCGGAGTTCTATTAGGTTATCCAAATACAATGGTATTATACGTGTAAAATTGCCGCTATTGCAAAACAAGTGTCTCCGGCATTGCCGGAGGAGACCAATTGACCAGAATGCAGTATCTTGGGAGAAGAATCAAATAGACAGCGTATGTAGTTCCTTTCCTTACCCTTTTACGGCAATCCTATAACGTAAATAGGAAGAGCCAGTAGGGTTTGTGATTGTGTATAGAGAAAGAAAGTTTGAATTATTCTGCAAAAGTAGTCCGTATATAAAAAGAAAGCTTTTCTTTTCCCACGACCTTCGCACCATCTCTTCAGCTAGGAGGCCATCCCAACAGCTCCGGAGTTGAAGAGGACCAAGGATAAGCGCAGACCTAGCGCCACATATCTGTATATTACCATACTGTATAATGTACTTAAGTTCTTTGTTTGAATTGATATATCAATTTTGAAATTTAATTAATTTTATAAATTGCGTGGTAAGACTTTGAGGAAATTGACATGACCAAGTCCAGACTTCCCATAAAATCAGCTTGCCCATGGTGCAGATTGAGAAATTATTTGTACTTCTTTATCAAGCTTATATTATTTTAATAAATAAATAATGCTTCTAACTTTCTTTAAATTTTTTCAATATAGTGGAGCCGAATACGGTAAATTTAAGATTGGATTCTTAAAATAAGTCCTTTTTTAGTTTTCATTTATTGAATCATATTTGAGTAATCGAAAGCAAGAGGAGAGGAAGTTAAGATAGAAGATAGTGAGGAGAAGGCGCTTCCAAAACTTTGGGTGGGGCGTAATAAAGTGTAAATTAGTCCCTGTAAATAAGATCCCTAAAGTCAAGAAATTGAATATTCATGATCTGGTTTACATTTTCTAATAAAAAAATCTCAATATTTTGTTGAGTGTAAAAGGAAAGGAACTGTTCCTCCATAAACATACTCATTTAGTGCAATCAAGATTTTTTACATAAACGTGTGTATAAATATTATCTTTAATACAAATTTTACAATTTTTAAAGCTTCAAAACTAATTCTATGCTATTTCTTACAGGTTAAGGATTAGACACAATAATGAATAATAGAAGATTATAAATTCATTTTCAAGGGGTGTAATGAAAGTTATGCAACTTAGAAAACTGTAACCTAATAATAATTATTGCATAACTTAACGACAATTTTTTATAAAAAATATCCAAAACGTCTTTAATTTGTAGATTTGCTGATAGTACCAATTTCTTTTTCGTACATAATAAATAGGGGGCAGCACTTACGAGACAATAAATCAACATTGTGCTTGCAGTGATGTAAGCCTACACTAAAATACTAGGATATACCAATTAGTTATTTGAATGTATATCAGCATTTCCCGGATTATTGTACTGTAAAATGACGATAAATAGTTTCAAACTTTATACAATTAATTAATACTAGTTGAATATTTGAATGTAGATAGAAGCACCTACCGGACTATGTCAAATGACGATTAATAGTTAAGAAGTTTGACGTACCAAGTGGCAGCACCTTTACGGATACAAAGGTTTGTTCACAGAGATGAAATTATGTTTGGAGTGATTTTTAACAGTGAGACGGGTCAAATTTATTGTTTCCTAAAAAAAGTGTGCCGCCTTGCTGAGGAATCGCTGATATCTATTTTGCAGATTTATTTTACAATGTAAAATATAAATGTTTACATGGGCGCCCATGTTATATTTTCTAGAGAGGGGCTAGACCGGGGTATGAAGATTAGGCAGTCCATATCTCTGTCTTCGGGTATGGACGCCCTTGGTTTAGTTTTTATGTTTTTGAGGATTGGAAAACTTTCCAATCATAAGCAAAAGCAGTTTTTAAGAGCCATCCATGTTAGCCTCAACTAACAGTATTATTTTTTCTTTGTTTTGTTTGCCCCACTGCATCATTCATCCTTGAAAGTCAATGTCTTGTTAGGCTTGCATTAAAATCACAAACCCGTTGCATCAACATTAAAAATGTCTTTTTCCTACAGCTGATAAGTGCGTTTTCCACACTCACAGCAGTGCGCAAATTAAACTACACATGTGTTCAGCATCAAGTAACTATACTTCTTTGTTTTACTAAACAGCTGACATGCGGTAAAATAATACTTTTCGCACTCCAGCTATTTACTTTGCGCACTGTACGCAAAGTAAACAGCTGATGTAGTCTATGTTTTGAAAATTTGTAACCTCTGTAAAACATCTTTTAAAAAACTAAAACACTAATTTAAAATGTAGCTGTAGGAACACTGCTAGCTTTAAAATCATTTTTTAGCAGATGAAAGAAAATTCTATGGGTTTTGCCTGTTCAAAAACTTTGCTTAGTGGACCTATCTCCTACCTTTGCTTGTTTAAACCATAAATCAGGTGTTTGTCAACAGGGCCGGATTTACGCTTGGTTACCTCCTGTCCTAGGCCAAAGTTTTTGGAAGCGCCTTCTCATCGCTATCTTAAAACGGGCGTAATTTCCTCTCCCCTTTCTTTCATATAGTAAAATCTTATTCACTGCTCCACAATACCAAAACAAATCCCCCATAAATAAATTCAACCAAAAGTTAGAAGCATATTTTATTTAATAAAATAATAATACAAAATAAAAATACTTTCTCGATTCCCGATCTGTGACCTTTCAAGTTTAGACCATGACCAAGGCTACCTTTATGGGAAATCATGGCATGCTTATTTTCTATCAACAAGTATTTAAATACATGTCCCACAAAGAAGTCATAATATTTTTGGATTAATATGCTGAATATATGAAAAACTCTACAAACTTACAAGTTTTCAGTTATTTTCCTAAATACGAAAATTGATTCCATCAAAAATGTTTAATCTTATTTAACAAATAAAACAAGTTATTTCTTTTCGTTGAATCAACAATTTTTACTTGATTGGATTGCATTTTCAGAGGTATCATCCTGGAGGAAAAAATAAATGAATGTGTGGACTCTAGTCTTCAAAAGTTTTTCTTCTAGAGTATTTAGAAAAAAGGCTTGCAACCCGAAAACCTGGAAATACTCAAAACACGATTTTATAAATGGGTAAAGATTTTCTAGTGAGAACATTTTTCTGCAAATATTTCCCTTTTAATTCTACATCTCTTTATGTACATATCAATTCAATTTAGATATTATTTGGACCTATTAATATTTTTGAAATCACATAAAGCTGAATAATTTGAAAAGTGATAGCATTATTCAAAAACTAAATACAATGCTCTGTTCTCCATAAAATTATGAATATTTTTCATACCAGAAAAAAATTTCCCCCAATGTTTTTTTTAATCCCTACTTTTATATAGTTTTTTTTTTACTATATAAGATTCAGTAAAACCTCTCTAATCCGGACCTCTCATATCCAAAACCTCCGATATCCGGAGTAGTAAAAAATAATGTATATATCTATGAAAAATTAATATTTTAGACCAGATAGCGAATGATGTTTTTGAGTTGGGCAATAGAGCGTTGTTTCCGCGCATGCATAGAAAGCGAGTGAATCAATCACAAAGGAAGTCCCAGCAAGTGATCAGTGGAATGACGTAGAGCCAGAAACAGAAAGACAACATAGTGAAACAAACAAAGAAATCATTCAACTTCTCAGAAAGGTTCCTGGTTGTGACGAAATAAACAATGATGGAGTAAATGAATGAAGACAAAGATTATGAATTTACTGACAGTGATATTATTAACTTAGTGAACACAGAGTCAGCAGCTGTCGAAGATGAAGAGCCAAAACAATCCATGACGCATTATGAAGCATTCCAGGCGTTTGAACAGCTGATCCACTAGGTCGAACAACAAGAAGAAGCTGCAGCGGCCGATCTCTTTCTTTTTCGCAAATCAAGAGATATTTCGTCAAATAAGCGGGTTCAGCGAACCAATAGCCACAATTGTATGGTTTTTACAAAAAAATTACGCGAGTGCAGATTAAACTTGTACGAATAAACTTGTACGAAGTAAATTTTTACTGTATTTAAGTCAAAACTTTTGATTATTTTTCCCCATTTTTAATTTCCGGTGATTTTATTAACTTGAATACTAATACTAGTAGGTCTAACTTGTACTTTTTCTGAACTTCAAAGCACATAAATTAGTATACGTCCGGTAGTTTGTTTACTTTAGTACAGTATTTGTTTAGAAATGTTTATAATTTTTTTTAGCGTGTTAACCATAAAAAGGTATACTGTATGATTTGTTGGTCATTACCACCTCTTTACCCATATTAAAAAAGCCTCTCTGAAATCCGGATTTTTTGTTATCAGGATCAGCCGGCGCCACATTGATCCGGATATAAGAGGTTTTACTGTATTGAAATATTAAAAGTGTCCCATTAAAGTATAGACTTTGTCGATAATTATAAATAAATTGATTTGACTTGCAGGAGTAAACGAAACCGAATTGATATTACTTAATGACTAGGAACAAAACAAAAATTACAAAGAGGTAAAAAAGCACAAAATGAATAGTACATAACTTTAATGTTTAAATCTGTTGGCACAATAAGGCACAGTATCTTTTCTGTCACGACTATGTACATTCAGTCTTCATCCATCAAACAAACACTTGCAGTTATATACTACATTAATTGTACATTAAATTCTAGCTCATTCACTTAATCTATATATTCATTTATACAATACACTTACACTTGTAATTATTTAAAAATACTTTATATCCTGTATTAGGCTACTTAAAACTAGTTAGTCTATATCTTACAATTAAAGTAAAATATTTAGTAACGTGGCCTTGTGATAATTTCAAACTTAAATAAAAGAATTTCTAGATAATTAGATTGTTAACAGTTTGTTGTGAAAATTCTATTCAACTTTATTTGCATGAAAATAGTTTAAATTCTGATTTGGAATGGTTAGTCTTTTTTAAACTTCTAGTTTGTCTTCCCCTTTTTAATACTGGTTATAGATGTGGATTTTAAATGTTTTTAATTTCCAGTAATTGATGCTTTGTTTAGTCAACGAAACAAATATTGTCTAAATATACAAAGTAAAAAGCAAGTATGTAAATGATATTATGTACTATACAGGATAATATGTATAAGAAATATATACAGAGTGATGCAAAGGTTCTGCAACCAATTTCGTAATTTTAAACCTGTTAAACGTTTTAACTCCAAACTTTCAGGAAGTTATATTGAGCAAATTCTGCATCTTTTAAGGATATGAATGAATTTTACCTGTATTCCTTTTTAAGGAGGAGCGGATTGCAAGTCAAAAATTTCAAATAGTAACCTTTATTGTGTGTTACCTCATTTTAAAACCCTCGTTGAGACGAGAAAATTGGTGTTAAGTAAATCTCTCTCCGATACCCCAATCCAAAATGGCGAAGCCAAGAAGTTCAGATTTGTCTACGTATTGTATTCTATTTCTGTATCTTAAAATGAATGCACATCTAATTGTATGTAGAACGCAATACGTAGAAAAATGGAAAAATCAGAAATTCTTGGTTCCACCATTTTGGATTAGAGTATCGGAGAAGGGTTTACGACAATTTTCTCATCTCAACAAGGGCTTTAAAATGAGTTATCACACAATAAGGGTTACTATTTAAACATTTTGATGTGCAACCCCCCACCCCCCAACCAAATAAGGTTAAAATTAATTCTAACCCTTAAAAGGAGCAGAACTTACCCAATATAACTTCCTGAAAGTTTGGAGTTAATACGTGCAACAGGTTTAAAATTACAAAGAGGTTGCGGGAACTTTTGCATTACTCTGTATAATTAGAAGTGAGTGTGATTGTATGATAGAAACAGATGATTGCAAATACGTACAGTAGAACGTTTAAAAGTTTTTAATATTATTTTGATTTACTGTGTTGTGTTTAACTTTATTTTCGTAAATATCCACGACTGTTAAACGTCAGTTTTTTAACTTGTTATTTTTATTCCCATATCCAATTGTTTAAATGTAATAGCTGATGAAAAATGTATGACAATCATTATTTAAAACACTGTAGCTCCAAAATAGTTTATTTTAGAGACCCAAACGAAAAACACCCATGGTATAAAGTTTCAAAATTATGTATTCTTAATTTAACAAACTGTATTCAAGATTCCACCATTAATGACAGACCTTTCCTTATCTATCACTAAAAGCTCTTAATATTAACCTAGTTCCGTATTAGTTTCTTAATATTTATGCATCTTTAAGTAGTTCCAAGTTTTTGTTTGTAAGTAGTTTAAAAAGTATAAAGTATGACCTATTTAAATAGAAGATTTTATGTGATTTGCCTTCAAATAGACAAAAATGTGGTAAACATAAATAAATCAGGTAAATAACAATAATTTTATATGTGACAAATTTTTATAACTTGGTGTTTCTTTGAGGTAAAAAAAAACCTTCATCATCACTACTAGAAAATAATTTGACATCAAAAAGTCATCTAATAACAAGATCATCATGAAATAAAATATATATTGATAAAACTTATTTCGGTGAACACACAACTTGACAGAACAAGCAAATCTTATGAAATGCTTATGCAAACAAATTATATTTTATGATTCACAAACTAGACAACTCTATAGACAAACTAGTCTCTATCTATTCTTTAACTTTATCTTTGTTTGTGGCTTATCTTGCCTTGATTAAATAGAAAATAAAAACATAAAACAGAAACAAGGTTTGAACTTAAGGGTCATACAGTACAGATCCATATTTTAACCAGATGGTTGTATCCCAATCATTAATATTTACTTTGAAAAATAGTGCTGTTATAATAATACTGTAATCCAACATTGCGTGTTTTCAAATTTATTTTCTTCAAGTACCCTTCTATTACAGATAAAACATAAATTATTATAAAATGTATTGCTCATATAATAAATAAAGTTTAAGCAGAACTGTTTCACAAAAAAAATCTCAAAGTTTAAATGTGATATCTCAGGTTTACAAACCAGTTACAGACCAGTTTCATAATTTTGTGATATACTGATCAAACATTGATAAGTAAGCCTCAGCGATTTAACAATATAGAACATTATTTAAGGGCAAAAAAGAATAAAATCTTTCGTCATTGTTTTAAACAAAATTATGCAAAATATACACTTATTTCAATACAGATTATTTATGGTTACACATGTATACAAACTTTTATGTATATATCTGTATATTTTAAATCCATGAAGTTGAACACAGTGTCAAATTATTGTAATAAACTTTGATAACACTAAAATACCAGGCAGCACTAGTTAAAAATTTAACTAACAAAATAATATAACCAAATTAAACTACTGGTTTTAAACAAAATTTCCTAAACTTTTAAAATAATAATTATAATATTTTTGTATATTTAAATTAACTTTAACATACTCTTTGGCATTGAAAATTAGCTTCATATAAATAACACGACCAATTGACAACTTTGTTAACACGTTCAGTGCGGGAGACTCAACATAATATGTGTCGTTGGGGAAGCCTTCGATGTGGCGGGAGACCGGCCCATCATATGAGTCATTGGTAGAGGCTATACCGGTGGGAGAAGCTGTAGACTTGTCGAACAGGTATTGTTGTTGCTCTCTCGCCCTCAGAAAGAGCTCTGCTTTCACATGATACCGGTCGTTCCTGATTCAAAGTGTCTTTTTGTTAGTTTATCAACGTATGAACTTTTTTTCTCATTTCTAAGGTAAATTAATATTTTTTTCTATAAACTTTTAACATTTATTTTAATAAAATTTATTTAAATGTATACACTTCATTTAGTTTGATTTAAAATTAAGTAAAAGTTTAACATTTTTTTTTTATTTTTTGGTAGAGTGTTTATCACATCTCACCATTTCTTCGAAGTTTTGATATGTTTATATTGTTATCTTATTGTAACATTTATAATAAACAACTTATTAATATTTACACATTTATTTCGTCTCTTTTGAATATCTTTATGTTATATAAAAATTCAACGAATTTCATTATTTGAAAATAACACAATACGTGTGTCAGGTAGTAAAGGTTCGCTAACCATGGCGTGTGACGCAGCGAAGGCGCCAACAAATTAGAATTTTCACTAAAAAACATGTTTATTGAATATTAATTCAAACTAGGGGATTTTGGTAAAAATTTATGAGCATGAATACATTTTGTACAAGTCTGCCAGGTGGAAGGTACTTTATAATAGGCTCCCGCACCTAAAGTGTTAAGGGAAATCTTTCTTTAGGCTTGAAAATTGTATTGTTTGTTAATCAGACAAATGTAAACATTTTAAAGTAGTACCGGTATGTCAATACAGAAAACATATATAAAAAATTACAATTTGTATGCTAACGCAGTTAAGTTTTAGATGAGAGAAATCACATTTACATTAAGCCTAAACATGATCTTAGCTTAACATGTAACCATGGTGTATAAAAGACCCAAGATAAGCTTTAAAACTTTTATAATTGTAACTCTGTTGTTTATTATACAATATTTCACTCAAACAGCATGCTGTCTATTTACATTTAAACAAGTACAATTACAGTACTTTGAAACTAAAATAACTAAATTTCTTTTCTTTATTTAACCGACAATAAATGTTTCAAATTATTTTAGCTGCAAAGACCATACAAATACAGGGGCAAAACATAATAATGAATACTAATTTATAAAAACAATGTATATCAGTGCTATGTGTTATGAAAATAATTGAATGAAGCCTCTGATACAGCAAAAAATACTAAGACTATATTAATGCTTTTAACTCAGCTAAATAAAATATTGTTTATTTAATTTTAGTGCAGCTAGTTTTTGAAGGCACTTTCAACAACATTTTCCTTGTGAGCTTAGTCATTATCTGCCATAATAATCTCTTTAAAGATACAAGAAAAATCTAATCAAAACCGTATTACGTAAAAAATATAAAACGGATTTATGTTCATTTCCTCCTAGAACAAATCCAACCTATTCAAAGCTTGTACACAACTTCAGTGCCTTAAGGAAATCAAATAGATTATTTCTAGCAAAGATTTTAAACGTTTTAAAATAAAATATTGGTATTGAGAAATTATGTATGGTATATTTTTAAATATCTTTCAAACTTCTTTACAAAATTACAACTAAACACACACACAAATGTATAACCACTAAGGGAAAAAAAGCATTTTGTTCAAAACCAAATTTAATTGACTCTTAGAATAAATTATAAAAACAATGCAATTCATTGTCAACAATATACAAATTTTACACCATGTACACATTATTCCTTGTGGATGATTAATTATATTAAGTAACAATTTTAAATGGATGATATTAAAATATTTCAACTGCCATTGTATAGTTGCCGTAATATATTAAAACCCTAGCTGCCAAAATATAATAACAGTGCAACAAACATGACTCAACAATTGCATACTTAAATTTATAATATTTATAAGGAAATATGTGATAGAATATATATTTGCTAAATACCTATTGCAGTAAAACCACAGTTAACCGAACTCAGATCAACCGAAACCAGGGCTATCCGAAACGCCTCCAAAAGTCGAAAATCCAAAAATAATAGGACTTGTATGTAGGCCCTACAATATTTAATTTGTTTGTACACGGCTTGCAATAGGAGTTGACAAATAGAAAATGTAACGAAAAACTGTTTTCGAATTGGTTGCTATGTTTTAATGAATGTAAATACATGTTCGGTTCCGTCCGGATATTATCGTCAAGAGCTGGTATTAACAATTAAAAGTGAGTTAAATTATCTGACTATTGCAATTTTTTAATATAGATTCAAGAAAGAAAAGTATATGTAAAATACAAACTTAAAAGTAAATTAATATAATTTTATATTTTGATAAAAGAATTACTGTTTCCATACGAATAATGCTATTATAATAAATGTGTAGAATTAATAATTATAACATCAAAGCTAAGATGGTAAACACAGTTAAATGACCATTCATTATAAATACACTCAATAAACATAAAATTAGTTCAACAGTCTAGGCCTAACCTAAAATTATTGTGTTATGTTTAATTTATTTTACCTACCTTAACGGCAACATACACACATAATTTATGTTTTCTGCACATTTATGGCACATTAGAAAGTACTGTGCCATAAATGTCCATTAAACATTAATTATATGTGTATGTTGCCGTTATGGCAGGTAAAATAAATTGAACGTACACACAATAAATTTAAGTTATGCCTAGACTGATAAACCAACATTTTATTTTTATTGTTTTTTTTTTGAATGAGTAGTTCATAAGCTACAAACTATTAAGTACAGTATACTGTATATTGGATGTACCGTAATATTAAAAATGTATTTTTTTTAACTTTAATAAGGAAAATAAGTGTAGCCTACAAATAGATTTTTGAATTCGTTTGACCTTCAAAACTGTAGTGTTAGATGTTCACTGATTACCGAAAAAATTGTTATCCGAAATGGATACCTCCCCCCCATTAGTTCGGTTAGCTGGAGTTTTACTGTATTTCTTTTGCATTGAAGTATGAAAAATAAGCATACCAATTTTCTGTAAGTGTGGGAAATAAATTACATAATGATTAAACTGAGGTGAATTAGTAATATGATCAATGTATTTGCAATTGTTAGAGACTGTATAACTAGAGTTTGTTGGTGAATTAATGGGAAGAGAGATGCACAGATTCTTGATGCCAATTCCCTCCAATCCCGCTTTCCAATATTCCAGTTCAATTAGAACATATGTCACTTGAATGGGAAAAGGCTGCGCCAGCTCCATTCCTCTACCGGCAGCCTCTACACTTCTTTAATTAATACATTGTATATACAAATATATCATACAAAATCTATTGCTGTTTTACAATCATACAAAAATGGATATATAATATACGGTTTAATATAATTTAATCATTACACAATCTTCCACTCTGAAATTAATATTATATTGTATTGAAAGAAAAAAGAAGAAGAAGAAGGTTTGAAGAAGATGGGAAGGTAAAAGTCTTGTAAAATAACAGAAGAAATCAATTAACGTAGATTCTTTTATTCTACTTTCTTAGTTGATTTTATATTTTCTTTTCAATGCAATGAGTATTATTTCCATTATAAGTGAACCGACTTTTTGAAGATCAAATTCATTTTTAAATTACCTTCTGTTGTCCCGAGTTTATCGTTGCCTTTGTAATGTTAGTTACACCTTGCCTACTCAAACACTTTGTAAAGCAATTCTCAACTTTTACACATGTAAAATGTACACAAGTAAAATAAAAACGGCTTTGTGAGATTGAAACTGTAATCTGGCTATACCAACAAGAAAGAAGATGCTCACAGATGTTGCTACATAGGATTACTACATTAATTATCTTCTGAATTATCCTAACTATTTCTTTTTCAAACCAGTAAGTATCAGTTGATAAGTTTCTAAAAAGTTTATTTAGAAATGCTATTTTTGTGTAGCAATTTAAAAAAAAACTAATGTTAGGAATGGCGAGGATTGTATTTTGATATAAACTTCTGTTTAACATACCCCAACAAATTGTTAAACCTTTAAAGCAAAAGGATGTAAAGGTACAATAAATATAAATAATTCTAAAAAAATATGATAATATTAAACGTTTGGTTCATATTTGAAGACAGGTAATATTATTATAAAAATAACAAAACATGTTAAATAGAAATAAAAATATTCTGTTCATAACCAAAGGTATACACTTCAAACACAATGCATCAAGCATTTGTGTTCAAGATAATAAAGTTAATTGTAATTTCATTTCAATTTTCAAAAATGTACACAAAACAGCAAACGATAAAAACACTGTATTTTATGCAGAATATTGTTTTTTAAGATTAAATTATTATATAATAAAAAGTTATTTAAGTCACATTAATATAAACAGTGATAAGTATAATAAAAATACTTAAAAGTGTAATTTCTAAATATTTCATTCAATAGCTGCCTTTTTTTGGTTTTAACAACCTTGTTCGTGATTTGATCTAACTAAAATTGTTACAATGAATCATGTATATAAAATATATGAACTGAACCTAGCACAAGGAAATTAACAAGTTCACAAATCCAAAATGTATTCATGAAAAAACAATATCTATAAAACATACTCTATTTTATTATACATAATCTATCTATGTACTGGTACTTTAATAGAATTGATTGTATGTATGTTTCTTATAGATTAAGATTGTAATGCCCCTTTTAACATAAATACATCTTGCTGCCGTTCCATTCAAAATAGTATAATCTTTACAATTACAATAAAGCTAGACAAAATAATATTAAAGATCAATATTCTGGCCGACCCAAAAACTCTTATTCGTGTTACAAATAAGATTGGACGACAAATTCCTGCGTACAATGTCGGTAAATAACCGACTACTTAGGAAGGTACAAAGTCTTTTTTCCTTATATTTATTTTGCATTGCAAAATTCTTAAAGGAATTTACAAAAATTTGGCATACAAGTTTACCGCATCAAATAAGTT
Organism: Philaenus spumarius; assembly: GCA_018207615.1. Lineage (NCBI taxonomy): Eukaryota > Metazoa > Arthropoda > Insecta > Hemiptera > Aphrophoridae > Philaenus > Philaenus spumarius. Next base: position 63,941 of record JAGFPH010001597.1, on the reverse strand, counting down.
TGTTAAGACCCATGAGCGAACTCCTGGTATCCTTCAGCACCTGTGAAGATAACGTCGACCCAAATTCGCATCGCTTCAGGGCTCGGAGCGACGAGATGGTATGTCCTTTCACTACTCTTTATAACAAAGGTGACTTGGGGATTTGGTGATTTCACGCAGTTCAGATGGTCCACGTAGACTTCTTCGATTGCCTGAAATAAAATGACATTAAAACATATCTTAATAAAAATTAGCTAATGTAATAGTGCCAATTTACATTAGTGCAATACAAATTTAGTATTAGGGTTGCTTATCACACAACTGTAAATATTATTAATACAATGTAAGATCTGTCTTAATAATTTTACCTTAACCCATTCGCTTATAATGACAGCGATCCACTGTCACGCTCCCGATTGCCATTGTGTGAAGCGATGGCAAATCACCGTCCACCATTAAAACCTGTTTTAGCCGTGTTAGTTCCTAAAAAATCCAAAAGATTGCATACGCGTCTTGTTCGCAAGCTTCAGGCTTTCTTTTCGTTATATTTTCATATTCCATAGACTACCCAATCGGCAAAAAACAATTGGTTAAAAATTTCAATATAGCAGCTGATGACGCAAAGTCTGTGTTGACAGCTGACTGTTTTGTTTTGTTTACATTGTATTTAGTAGTTTAGGGCAGAACTGAAAGATATTTTTACCTTTTTTAGCCAGAAATGTGAAAAATCATTTTTTTAAATATTTTTTCAATTTTATTTCTTTTTTTTTAGCTAGTGTAATTTAATAATAAATTTTAGTTGCGTTTATCGTGCTCAAAATATTATTTGAGTCATTGCGTAGAATAATAGTTAAATACCGGTCTATCAAAGCTAGATAAATTAGATTCATTGTAAAGCTAAAATTCAAAAGTAACAGAATCTTTAATTTTTTAACTAATGCTTGCTAAAACTAAGGTCAAACAAATTTTATTTAGGTGGCAATGACTGTGACATAATTTCTTAGTTCTGCATCTACTCTCCCAGCTGGTTTGTGGTTTACCTCTTTAGATCTAATCTTTATAAATCTGATAGTGATGTAGAAATGTATATTACAGAACCTGTTACTAGGCCTATACCTCCAGATATAACTACAATTATTACAACATCTCAGGATACATAGATTATCTTTGTTTATGTAGCTAATGCATGTACTTTATTTAATTTCAAATACTTTTTTTTTTGTTCATAGCGTTTCCTATTCCATACCATTTCCTAGGTTCCCCAATTTTTAGTTATTTTATGTAACACAATTATTTATTATAATAACCATTATAAATTATACATTTTTGGATTCATCATACCTTTCCACTTATTTTCAATTTTGTATAATTTATATAAAAGTGAGTTTCAAAATGGCTAAAATTGCCCTACCATTCTAGAAAAATATAATGACCAGTTCTAGGGTTAAACTAAAAACTCATCTGATCTTCTCACCTGGAAATACGCTCCTCCTCGAGGTTTACGCTCACTTCGGTCACTGTAGTACGTAAGAGTGCGTCGTGTGCGGTCAAACACAAACCATCGTTTATTCCACTGATGAAACCGTGACGTCATCTTATGAAGAAATCCTCGACATGAGGTTTTGTCTAGAATTACATGTGGACATAGATCAACTTGATGTCCTGCACTTTCAATATGCTGTCGAAGGTCTAGGGCTTCTCCACGGATGGGTAAGTAGCGTGTTAAAGGCCGCTGTGTTAAACAAATAATGTATTAAGTGAAATAACAACCATCTAAACTCATATTAAAAGCCAAAATACTAATCTTTTGTAATAATAATATCCCTCCTAAAAACTCTGACTTAACCCTCAAAGTGGCAGACTGCAGTTAATGCAACCCGCTCGAACCTTAGAGAGAATTTGCATATATTTGCATTATCGATAATTTAATCCACTTAAAATCATCCAATCGTAATAAAACTGGCACCATTGGAAAGGAAATAAATTAAACTTGAATTTTTGTATTTACAACTTTTTTGTAAAACGTATCATCGTTTTAAAATATGCATATCGGGCTACAGCTATTACAGCGAATCTGCATACAATTGTACTATTATTTCCCACTTCTTCAACGTTCAAGCCCACCTACTGAAGTATTTATATCGAGATTATAAAGCTACCATTGGATTCGTCAAGATTTTATCTTTCTAATGGTGCCTTCCAATCACATGTCACTATTTTACAGGATTTATTCAAAAGATTTCTGTAAACCTTGCGATTGGGCAGTTTTTCAACCAATGAAACAGCCCATTTGTCAACCAAGATAACACCTACTACTATATCAAATGTTTTGGCAGATTGCTTTACACCATTTTGTAGAGAAAAGACTGACCTTTCTAACGGTGGGAATTGAACTAGAATAAACCAGTTTATGTATTGTCTAAACAGCAGTAGAATGTACATATCTAGTGAGACCGCCTAGAGCGTTTCGTTCCCTCGCAATTTAAATGACCCGTCTTATCTCATAGGCAAAGTTCCATTAGATTGATATCATTTTGTTATTCAAATAAAGATAACTCAAACACTTTTGTGAAATAAGAAAAGACAAGTATACCGTTTGTTTCTTTGATTTATCCTCTTCACTTTTTTATATAATATTTCATTTCTGGACAAAGCATATATTAGTAAATTACGTTTCAAACTAAGCCTAGATTTGTTAGCAGTCGTGTATTTGGAACATAAAACTGTTTTTTTTTTTTTCAAAATAAGAAATTTGAAATTGATAAATGTTTTTATACAGTTCTATTTAGAACTAAATTACAAAACTTTTTTACGCTTACAAAAAAATTACAAAAAATGTTTACTAATTGTTATGTAGGCCTAAAGGTGAACTTTTTCCTTTCGTTACTGAACATTTCTTGTTTCTTGAGCTAATAACTTTTACAATTTCAAAAGAAACAAAATTTTAGTGGCATATTTGAATTCTTTGAAGTTTTTTCTACAAAAAAGCTATTGAACACTTTTGGATTGGGGTTCATTTACTGTTTTTGGCGAATTTTTAAAAATATGCTTGCAAAACACTATAAAGGGGCTTTTCAATTTTAGCTTTAACAATGCCAGTTCTAGGGTTATGAGGACTAAATTAATGTTAAAAAATATAATGAAGAAGAAAAATAATAATCAAATTTAAATTTCTTAGAAGGTTTTTAAGGTTTTTCTTAGAAAACAGTTATTCATAATGTATTACAATCTAATTCCACTGTACATCTGAAGACCCCAGGGGAAAAACTTGGTAGGTCCTTTTTTTTTCTGGTCATTGTATAGAACTACTGAAGTATGCTAATCTAGTAAATGCACCCTGGGGAATAACATGACAAGTCATGTGCATTCAAAATTTTACCGTACAGGAGAATTAACTTGGTAAGTCCATCTGATACAGGGGAAGAACTTGACAAGTCTTAAGACATTATTCTTCACAATGTTGGCATTACTCATTCTATCAGACAGCAGACAGTGTTGTTTTCCTGTTTAGAGGTTAGTTTTTGGTTATGTTACGATGTGGTGCTGCTTTTGTTTGGTGTTGTAAAGTTTGTAAAGTTAGTTTGTGTTAGTGTGTTGAACATAATAACTAGTGAAAACAAGGATTTTGAAGAATCAAACAGTAAAGTGAAAAGTTGTAAGAAGAGGAAGAGGAAGAGTCTTGGCAGAGTGAAGGATGTTAAAAACAAGGCCTTAGCCAGGAAAACTTTTCGGGGGGGTCAGGCCCGGGATTTGAATTTAAACCCTTTTGACACGTTCGCTGCTAAGGATGCACATGTGAGCTTGACACTGAACACTATGACAAACGACCGACGCACAGTGCATTGCGTGATTCGCACGCCAACCCCCATATTGGGAGTATTTTCATGTTGTGAGTACCATGTTTTTCTGTTTATAGTTCAATAGTTATGGAGGTGAAACGTATAATTGGTGATGAAAATTGTTTTTTCAGATGTGTTTCTTACTTTTTATATGGGACTCAATCGTTCAAATTAAACGAAATTTACTTAATTAAATCAATCTATTAAATCAGGTAACTAGGCCTACTCCTAACTTGGGAAATATTCACACGGGTCAGCTAGTATTATTTTATTTAGGAGAACATATTTGCTTTCAGAAAACAATTTTAACAATTTGTTACAATTGAAATGGCACAGAAATACACGTTAGAATAAAATTAATGTAATGTAAGTTTTTTGTAGTTTAACTTTACAATGGGGTTTACTTAAACATAAGGTACGTTACTGAAATGAAGAAATTTGGATCTTGAATTAACACGTTCACTAACGGGCGGCCCATATATGAGCCGCATCATTCATTGTGGTAGCCCGCAATACTAAAAGAAAGTCCTTTGCTGTGGCCCAGATATGTATAAGTATGACCACCCCCATAGCCCGGATAAAAAAATGTGTTTTATCTTTATTTTTCATTACATTTAGAGTATATATCATTCTAGTGGCAAATATGAACTTTTTTTTACGATTTAGGCAATTTTTATTTTTGGCTCATATATGGTCATTATGAATATATTATGAATACATAAAACACGTTACCGTACTCACTACACGTCTCACTTCAACCATCTACAACATTAAAAACACGTGTTCGCACTGTTTAGATTAGTTTCGGGTTATAAAAAACTAACAGGCTGCAAGTCAGCTGTAATTGTCCAGGAGTACCAACATAGAAACACTTTATTTACCCTATAAGTCAAGAAACAAAGAGACCATACATACAGTATATGCAGCCGTATCCCTATAGACCGCTACAAAAGTTTCAAGCCTCTAAAATAGACGGGTATCTCACAATCGACCATTTAGTCACACTGTAATACCGGCTCATTTTAGAGCCCCCGGGTTATTTCGACGGACCCGGCCGGCTCAGATCTGAGCCGCCGGGCTATTTCTACATAACAGTCGACTCATAACTGGGCCGGTCGGGCTATATTTACAGATTTTTTTATACATACCGGTAGCGAACGTGTTAAATATTCATAATTCAATGTGGTAGTGAATAGGAGCCGATGAAGTTAGGTCAGGTAGTAGTGCGTCAAACCTCCATAAACCCCATGCTATCAAATAAACTGTAAACGCACAATAGCAAAGGAAATACAAAATTTGCGTAGCAGTAAACATGTTAAACACCAATTTCCATGCTTATTTTTTAAATTTTTATATAGTTACCCATGTAAAATATTATAGGATGAAGAATGATTTTTTTTTTTTAGAGTAAAGTATTTTTGTTGAACCGTCATAGTTTTCTTATTTAATAGATAAGATCAAGCTCACAACTCACAAGAGAGTAAGGCTGTATACGTTGTATTTTAATCAAGCAAATTTAAATATTAGTATGCATGCAATGCACAATTATGTAAAATAAGTTGTTGGATCCTCTGTTGTGTTGTCTATTTTATAATTTAACTTGCACTTTTTAAACTTAGTATTAATTTAACTACTAAATTTCTAGATTTCAGGGGGGATTTCGACCACCCCCCCCCCCTGGCTACGGCCTTGGTTAAAAAGAACATTAAGTTACAATCCCACGAACAGGTGAGTCATGCTTTGTGCCAAAAGATGTTTTGAATATGACAATGAAAATAACAAAAAAGAAATTATCAGCAATATGAATAATTTTAAAAGGATAATTATGTCCGTCTGTGTGACTTATTATAATATAAGTAGATTACTTACTTTACATAAATTGATTTTTGACGCATTTCGGAAGTAATTCCATCTTCAGAATTTCACTCTGTTGAGGTTGTTAATACATTAAAACAATTCACAGTACAACATAACACATATACACTTTACACAAATATCACAAATAAACACGGTGTGTGCACACTGTCGAATACGTTTAGCTACTGAGGGTACGCTAGGTCTCTAACTTGTACCGCTTGATGTTTGCACCCTCAGTAGCTAAACGTATTCGACAGTGTGCACACGCGGTGTTTATTTGTGATATTTGTGTAATGTGTATATGTGTTATGTTGTACTGTGAATTGTTTTAATGTATTAACGACCTCAACAGAGTGAAATTCTGAAGATGGAATTACTTCCGAAACGCGTCAAAAATCAATTTATGTAAAGTAAGTAATCTACTTATATTACAATAAGTCACACAGACGGACATAATTATCCTTTTAATCTAAGTGACTTGGATACAAACACAATGAATTTTAATTTTAAAAGAAATGATGAAATAAACATTCACCTTGCAGACCTAATATCCTTAGTCCCAATTCAAAGAAGGAGGCCTAGAAAAGACGAAAATAAGGCCAGCTTCCTTCACTGTTCAGTTAATTATCGGATCAGGATGAAGCAGGAAGATGGAATTGTCAACGAAATCACAGTTTGTAAACAAGCTTTTATTTCTCTACAGGGAATCACTCGAAGTATCTAAAATGAAAAAAGATGCTGTTGCCCTGAGAGATCAAAGAGGTACTCATAAAAATCTACCAAAAAAGTTAAAAGAAGAAATACTTTCATCTGTAAAAACGCACATTTCTTCATTTCAAAGCAGAAATAGCCACTACAGTTTAAAGAAATCAGAGAGAGTTTATTTAGATGAAAGCTTAAACATACAGAAAATGTATGACCTGAACAAGGAAAAATATCCTGAGCACCCAGTTTCTTATGAGAGCTGCAGAAGTATTTTTAATAATGATTTCAATATTAGCTTTTGCTACCCCCGAACTGACACTTGTTCGACTTGTGACAAGTTTTCTGCGGAAAAAATATCAATAGATATGAGGTTGGAAGGAAATGATATTTGTTCAGCTGACAGAGAAAAGTTATTGAAAGAAAAGCGTGTCCTTGATATAAATCACAAAGTTAATTTAAAAAAGCAAGAGACTTTTTATGTCAGGAAAAAATGCCTAAAAGAATGCTATGAAAACTGAGAGCAAAGAAGCAATAACTTTGGACTACACTCGGAACTTTCCATGTCCAAATAAAGCAACGAATGACGTGTATTATAAGAGGCAATTGTCTGTTTATATGTTCTATATTCACGTTCTCTCTAATCGGGCCAGTTATTTTTACGTTTATCCGAAACTGTTGGACATAAGAGAGCAGATGAAGTTTGCTCTTTCATTTTTCACTTAGTGAATAACTTTCTTGAGCCATCAGTAAAAGAGTTGGAAATATTTTGTGACTCGTGTGGGGGCCAAAATAAAAACAATATCGTAATCAAGCTTTATCATTACTTAGTACACACTGTAAGAAGGCTAACTTCCATCAAAATCACCTATCCTATTCTAGGACATTCTTATCTAGAATGTGATAAGAACACTGCACTAATCAATAAACGATCTAGATGTGAAACTCCATCAGACTGGTGCCATGAATTGGAATCTGCCAGACTAAAACAACCCCGTTTGTAGTAATCAATGTGGAGAATGAAACGGAAATAATTAAGTCTTGGACAAATCATTTAAATTTAATATATGAACAGCAACTTTCCTTTGCTACCAGACCCATCAGAGAGCTATTGATCAATGACCAGCATGGTAGTTTAATAAAAAATAAGGACAAACAATAATGGAGCCTGGGAAGATGTCCCTAATACCGAAAAACTTGCAGTTTCCTCTGACAAAAAACAAACTGAAAAGTACGAACAGGAAGAAAAGAGGAGAAGGATGGTACTACTCACGAAAAGTCTAAAGGACGGAGAGTTTAATCTTCCAAAAACATCTTATGAAGGTAAAATCCTAATCAAGTCTTATGATTAAGATCATGTTTTCAAGTCAATTTATTTTATTATTTTTAGATATTACTGTTGGGCCTACTCAAATTTTCTTGACACGTTTGATCCTTTATCAAACTTTAAGTAGCCTACCCGTTGAGTATAACCATAGACAATAGGCTAAAGGCCTAACCATAACATTGCGTTTAAAGTCATTAAAATTTGTATTAAGAATTTTTTTTCAACAGGTCTTTTGCCAATATCCAAAGAGAAAGTCAATGACATTCAAGCACTGAAGGAATTCTGTAGGCCAGAAGCCAAAGCCTACTTTGAAGCTGCCAAGGGCTTGAAACGACAAAACAGTTAAACATAAGACTTTAATTTAGTTAAAATGTTAATAATTTTCATGTTCTATGTTAACTTTTATGTAAATTGAAATATTTTCACCAAAATGTTAAGGATATTTTTATTAATATATCTAAAGTATTAATGTGTATTTATTTGTTCATGGGAAAAAACTTGATAAGTCCGGTAATTAAAATTAAGGCACAACAATATTTGGAATGTCGTTTATAATAATACCAATTTAACTTGAAAAATGCAGAAACAATTAATGGTTGATTAATAAAAAAATATATTTACTAAACAAAATTGAATAATTTAAGTGTTTTATGACTTTGAAACTTAAAAAATGCTCTCCTGAAAATGTGACTTACCAAAATCTTCCCCTGTGGTCTTCATTTGTGATTTAAAAAGCTGTATAAAAAGTAGTGCGAGTAATAATCACAATGAAAGAGCAGTCTTTTAGAGGTTTTACTAGTAAAAAATAAAATTTGACTATATTTAAAAAATTAAGATTCAAGCAAGGTCCTTGAGATTAATACAAAATTTCAAATTTACATTTTTTGCAGATGTTTTTCAAAAGTGAATAGAACATAAAAAACTAATTGGCTATACCCACTAAACTAAAATAATATAACATATTATTGTACGTATAGTCCCACATACAATAAATGTGGTTTTCATTTTAACGGGTGAAATCTTACTTGTAAATTTGATGTTGACTTATTCCTCAACCGAACTGTCAACTGGTCTTCACTATAAGTTGAAGCGTCAGACAAGGGTCGACTGTCCGGCTCTCTCTCGCTCTTTTTCCTTAGTTCATCTCTCTCGAGCGTTTTCTGTACAAAATAAATAAATAATACAGAACTACGATAACAATTATTAAGAGAATTACCAAAAAAATGTCAATGTTTAAGAAATAACCCATATTGTCTTCAAAAACCATTCAACCGGATTTAAACTAAAACTGAGCAACGTTCATTTCTGCAGACCAACAATAGGTGTAACAAAAAGGTCTAATGAGTGTTTACTTATATAGCTAATTAGGTGTAATGGACTTTTCCTTAAAGATAAAAACCTGTATGTCACATAGCGAGACATTCTGATATGTTTTCAAGTAAACAAGACTTTCTCCGACATGTTGATAAGAATAACTTATGTAGAATGCAAGCATTCACTATGTAGGATTTCCAAGTGGTAGAAAATATTTGCAATTACTTTAGATGCAAGGCTGAAAGATTTAGAATAATAATAATGCTTTATTTAAAACCAACACTACTCTATATAGTCTTATGCATGCAAGCATTGATTGGCACTGGTCATTTTGACCATCAGCCAGGCTGGTAACATCTGCAATTATTTTTTACATTTAGCAAATTTCTTATTTTTACAATGTTTAATTACATAATGTTTTTTATTCTTCCCACATAACATTAACTTTATCTTGACGTCCACATATTAGAAATATAATGAATTACAATAATTAATTCTACAAACCATACAACACACACAAATAACAGAAAAGATTGAATATGTAAACCTAACCAAACCGCAAATGGAACATTAATAAACAAATATCTGACAACACTGAACTAAATGCGTACATATATGAATAAGTAAGTAAGTACATCAACTCCTATACAGTATTTAAGCGAGTGAAACATAAGTAACAAGATAATATAACAGCTGATTTCACCCTCATCTGTAATACTTAAGCAAACCCTAGCGTAGATTATACTTTCGCGTTATGTTTACGCCTTCAATCAATAATATAAGTCTTGTGAAGTAGATTTTTTAAATATGTATTAATGCAGGCAATAATATGTTATAAGATTTGCTTTGAGGTTATAAAATGTATTAATATAAATACAACCTTCTATCACCAATAATATATTCATTTATACAAATGTAAAGAAGAGATTCTCATTTGTTTAGCTTCGGAAACATTCACACATCTTCGTATAACATATAAACATGTTATTCTTCATTATAATATTAATAGCTTCTAAATCATTTGATCTACCAATATGAAATAAAAAGCAATTAAAAGATAATATTTTTATCTTTGTTTAGATATATTAATAATTTACATAAATACACAATTTTGGCCTAAAGTTTTATAATCCTTATAACTGTACGCATTTACCGAATTAAAAATACTTGTCACCGTTGGTAATTAGGTCATGATAAATTCTGTTGTTTTTAAGTATTATATTTTTAAATGATGTATTAGCTAATTAATCTGTCTGTAATTTTTCACGGGGTCTTACTAGTTATGCACATAAAAAGAAAGAAAAATATATATAAATAATGTTAATATTAAAATTACGGTATTTGAAGTTTAAAGTAGAAAAACAATAAACACTGGTAGTTTTATTGAGGGTTATGTTTCACTTGAAATGTTTTGAAATAAAAAAGTACAGCAGTGTTTGTTAATTTGTTGCTGTAACTTTTTGTCCAGCCCCAATGATATGACAAAATTATAATACTGCATCAGATTAGTTTATTAGGCATAACTATATCAATTAAAATTATTATCTGTGTGACTAAAAACATGGACTGTTCCTGAAAAACTAAATAATAAACAGAACACGTGACTGGACCATGAAATTTAACAGTTCTGCCAAATTTAATATGAGCTGAGTAACATGGAAGTTATGCCAAAACTGAGCTCAGCCTGCGCGAACAAAGACTTTGGCACTTCACGATACGTAGCTATCATCTAAGGAGTTAGTTATGAGTAATTCATATCACAAGGATTCAAATTTAAACAAAAAAAGTAGTTCTTGCTCCTCTTACACTACATAGAAACAAAAACTTAAAAGGTTGTATGGAAGTTTTAGATAGACAACGCATTTTCAACTGCTCCTTCATCTTGTTTGAAAAATCGATGCAATTTTTGTCACCATAAGATCCTTACTATTTCTAAATAAATGTTGAGATATATTTGTAATCTTCCACATTTAATGACACATATTTCTGTTTTGTAGCTGTCTTTAACTCTTGTATAAAAATTTTATCTAAAAAAAATAACAAATTCCAACAAAACCCAATTAAAAGTAGACTTAGAGAATGACTTGAGTATAATGAATCGCTGGTTTAAGGCAAATAACCTTCTTTTAAATATTCAAAAGACCATCTAATTAACTTCTATTCAAATCACATCAGATCTTCTTGTGTTGATGATGAATAGTTACGCATTCTAATAACACCAACAAACTCTGTAAAATTCTTAGGTTAGTAGTTGATAATACTCTCTTGTGGAAAAATAATATTTTGGACTTAACTAGAAAGCTAAATAAAACTTATTTCGTAATACTTACCATAAAGAGAATTACCGATATGGCTTCAACCATGATAGTCTACTACGCCTATGTTTATTCCCGGCTCTCTTATGGGATTATATTCTGGGGAGATTCAATAAATAGTAAAAGAATATTTCAAATACAGAAAAAAACTGTTAGGATAATTTTCAATTTAAAATGCCATGACTCTTGTAAACCGCATTTTAAAGCATGGAGTACTGGCCCTGCCCTTTATATATTTATATTGAATCTATTGTGTTTTGTTAAGGCAAACTATTCTTAATTTCTTAAGTGTAAAACCGGACATGGATATTCGACAAGATGTACACATTTGTTCAATTATCCTTTAAATAAGACCACAATGTTTAAGAACGCACCCATCTACAGATGTATTGAAATGCCCAGTTATTTCCAGCAACTTGGAAATTTAAATAAATTTAAAAATATGTTCACAACATAACTGTTGGAAAACTGTTTTTATTCAGTCGGGGAGTTTGTGCTGCAGAAATGATCAGGTTGCCTGTGGCATTTTCGGAAGTGTAATTTCTGTTAAAAAAAATTCAGTATGTATTTTTAAACTTTGGTAATGTAGTGTTAACTGTTTTATGTTTGTTATTTTGTATTGCACTGACATGCCATCTGGCATTGGTATTTGTCCTGTTTGTGGCAAAGATATTTTAAGAAACCATTTCTTAAGAGACTACAATTAATATATTCACAATTTTTATCTATATATAAAATCCAAATACCTCTCACCCGACTCATCTCGAAATCTCAAAAACCACCGAATGGATTGGAATTAAATTTGGATGTAGCTTCCTCTAGGGCCCTGGGTGCTCACTAAGAAAGGTTTTCAAAAAATTCAAAATTTTAGGGGGATTTGGGGGGTCAAAGTTACTAAAAATCCCCATAAGAAGTACATAGTACATAATATATTTGTTGATATATTTGTTTGGTTAATATACATTTAACTTTGATTTGTCTATCCATGCAAAGCCAGATCGGGCCAGCTAGTCTATACTTATAAAAGCCAAATACCATTGACTCATTGACTCATCACAGTTTCTCAAAAACCATGAGGCTTACAAACATGAAATTTGGCACTAATACTCTTTTAGGCTCTAAACGCGCACTAAGAAAGGGTTTCCGAAAATTCGAAATTTTAGGGGGGTTTTGGGGGTTCAAAGTTACTAAATCACGATTTTTCAAAACCTACCGAACGGATTGGAATGAAATTTGGTATGTAGCTTCCTCTAGGGCCCTAGGTACTCGCTAAGAAAGGGTTTTAAAAAATTCGAAATTTTAGAGGGATTTGGGGGGTCAAAGTTACAAAATCACGATTTCTCAAAACCATACAACGGATTGGAATGAAATTTGGTATGTAGCTTCCCCTAGGGCCATAGGTGCTCGGTAAGAAAGAGTTTTTTTTTAAAAAAATCAAAATTTTAGGGGAGGTTTGGGGGGATGGTCAAAGTTACTAAAAATCCCCATAAGAAATACATAGTGTAATATATTTATTGATATAATATATTTTTTTGTTAATATACATTTATCTTTGATTTGTCTATCCGTGCAAAGCCGGGTCGGGCCATCTAGTATTTAATATATTCTAAGTTAATATTAAAACTTATAATATTGTCAAAGTTGAAATAAATTAACTAAGAGCAGTTATTGTTTATAAAGAATGATGAAGCAAATGTAAGGTACTTTTTTTTGTCCTTACAAGGTTTAGATTTAGTCCTTGACACTTCTATATTTTAGAATATATTGGTCATACTGAAAGTATTACAAGCATCTGTGATTTTGGTTAGCTTTAGACAATTGTTCTCACAAATAACCTGTGGGAGATGAATTTGGGTGGTTGAGATCAGGTCAAGTGACAAACATTAAGGAAAAATCAGACAGAATTTAAGGCCTACTTAGGAGGCAAAAAAATGTTTCAATCATTCACATTATACTATTTTGTATACATTTCTTGTCCAGGAACTTTGTCTGTACATATAGACAGACCAACAAATGTACAGGCACATGTTGAGAGCAACACGTCAAGATAGTGCAGATGTTAGGCGGCATTACATCAAAGAATAATGTTAATAGTTGCTTGTGTCTGTGTTTTCCAATTCAAATAAAAACCATCACTTAATCTTGGCATCAAGAACAACAAAAACAGATAAATAAATAATTTTAACCTATTAAATTTGTATTTAAATTGCATTAATTTTTATATTGTAGAATATGTTTTTTGAATGTAAAATTACAACTATTTTCTGTTTTAATTAATGTAATCTTTCTTCTCAAATACAACAAAAAAATCTAATCCAATTTGGACGTCAATTGTTTAAGAATTAATATTGCATCTTAACACAGTTCATTCACTGACACACAAATTATTAAATTCTTGAAAAGATACGAACTGTGCTCCTTACCAGCCTTACATTATAAGAATCTTTATTGTCATGTTCTTCCATGCTGAGCCCTATATGAAATAACACATAATTCTTATAATTGTAGAAAAACACGAACACTTAATTAATTAAATTACATTATTAATTTTTCTACAGATTTTAAACACGGTTTAACCGATGCGCTACAGTGCTGCTATCAGTTGGAAAACAGCTGAATCTTTTGAAGTTACAGCTGTTGTAATTTTAATGTTCCGAAATGCATTGTTTACATACACTACTTTTTGGTCTTAGTACAATAAAGTAGTAATTTGATCGGTTTAAATGTAGTATGATAAAAAAAATATCTTACATGGCTTCATTAGATAAAGATTTTTAATCTACGTGGAATTTGTGGTATAAAAATACAGACAATTTTAATAAATTAATAAAGTATGGGTCATGTTTCACTTACATTATAAGTTACATGTTTTTCAGTTACAAAACTTTTAATGTAACCATCAAAGTCTGCAAATATTATTTTTACAATTTCTGTAGTTACTTTCATCATTTTCCCCAGCTGAAAAGAAATTTTTCTGTTCATTTAATGTTAATTTTTGTTACTTATTCCTCCATGAGCTAAACTTTTCAAAACAAAATAAATTCAACTATTAGCTTAGGTGCTGTTTTAAAATAAATAAATTCCCTTTTATCAACTGTTTGTTCTTTAAGTAAACGGAGCACCTATACCAGCCCATTACTTCAAAACTTAAGTAAAGGGGCCCCAGTTTATTGAACACGAACAACCATGGGCTGTCTTTATTTGGACAAATAAAATAACCTATTTTGCTGAAAGAGCCTTTACACTCACAATTCAAATTTATACACGTAAAATAAAATTTAGAGAGTTAATATGATATTGTAGTAGTGAATCTAACTAAATTTTAAATTTTTCATCAAAAGTCATCCTGTTGTTTCAATTTACACATTTAAAATAGCTTACAATTTACCATTATATGTGTCTGAGCAGTTTTACAGAAAGAGGAGATCTGCTAACTATCGCATTGATGTCTTTTTCAATAAATGATTTCCGTGATATTCTAAAAGAGTTGATTTGAAAATTAAGGTCGACACTCAAATCCTCTTCATATTCGTTGACCGGGTTTTTCACTTAGACAATTCAGCATCGGTTGCCTTCAATAAAAATGTTGGGGAAAGAACTGAGAAAATGCTACTGATTTCTGTCATAGCTTCGAACATAATTGTTAACTGGGAAATCACTGTGTCCAGAGTTGCATAGAAAACAGATACTTTGAAATATTTTTCGCTGTCTGACAACTGACAACCTTTTGTCTTGAAAAAGTTTATAAAAATGCTTCTTTATTTTCTTATTTCTCAAAAATCAAATTTAAAAAATCTTCTGTTGCAAACAATAAATTTTAATATAAGCCCGGGCAAGATGTACATAATTAGTGACATTTTTTTGTGCGTTTTTTGTGTTTTCGTGTTTCGTTAAATGTGTTTTACGACGATCTCACTAATGAGAGAAATAGTTTTATTTAACGGTGTATTTTTATGGCGATATGAATTAATGTGACCGGAAGATGGGGTAGCCCAAAACTGCAATCGTCATATCAAATAACATAATACACGATTGAAAAAGATGTATACAGGTAAATTTATACCTATTTAACATATTTCGTTATTACATTTCAATCCGGTAGTTTACAAAATGAAAAAAAAAGAAATTGTTAATGGATTCGTAAAAATGCTTTCCCTACTAGAAAGTTAATTGAAAAACTCCCACAAGCACACTTTTAACTACCAGTTAACAAACAGCATCCTGTAAATAAATTTCTTTTCTTAAAATACTCTCAAGATTTACTGCACAAAATAGGAAATCATAGACGTCACAAACACCTGTTACTTTAAAAATGTCACTGTGAAGAATGAACCAGGTGTTGTGCGCAAATATTTATGGCTAGAATCAGCTGAATGCTTGCGTCTTTAAATTTGGATTCTGTCCATAGCGGCGGGTCAATTAGGAAGTCGAAATACAGAAACAAAGCATTTCTCACAAATAAATAGTACAGAGAAGGAATTACTGTTAAAAAATGAGACAAACTTTAAGTTTTTCAACACATGAACTAGTTTTTACCTGTCCTAAGACCAATAAATCTAGTTATATTGTTATGAATCTGTGTGAGGGACATTGTGGTTCTTGTTGAAAATAGATGGATGTAATATTAAGAAATAAGAGAAAAAAAACACAATTTAAAGAGACCTGGAAAACCTTGTGTACTAGAAATTGATTGTATGAGTTAGCAAATGATTTTCATGTGATCTGTCTATGCTATAATTATTAAGAAAATCAGAAATTTCACCATTTTGGGTTGTTAAAACATTATCTAAAAAATGAGGTAACAAAATAGTATATTTCATTACTAGTACCGAAAGTGGCACTTTCCGGTGCGCGCCCAAGTTTCACAAGTTAATTGGAGCAAGTGCCGGAAAATCACTTTTGGTACAAGTTATGAACGGTACTTTTCATCACGACGCAAAAATACACACAATGCTGAAGAAGAAACCTCAGTAAAATGCAAACTATTATATTTCTCAATTAACATTTTTTTATAATAACAACACAGCAAAACTCATTTATACCTATTCCTGTTTTCGGTTTACATTGTTGAACAATAAGAACAGCTGATATAAATTGTAAGAATAAACGGCAAAGCGACGTCAGAGCGCGTAGCGGGCAAATGGAAAACTAATTGAGAGCAAGGGAAAACAAATTTAGAGCAAGGGAAAATCAGCTGATCGTTTTTCCCTTGCTCTAAATTAGAGCTTGGGAAACGATCGTTTTCGTTGCTACCAGCTGACATCGAAAGTAGCTACTTTCGGTACGGAGTGATGAAAAAAGATTTATTAAATTAACCTAACAGTAATGGTATAACATTTTAAATTGTGTTTTTTTTTTTGTGTATGAAAAAATGTACAAAACGGAAATACTGAACCAATTTAAAAAAATATATACAGTACCAATTTGTGTTAAACTGATCAAGCTACTTAAAGGAGAAAATCCATTAAAATTTTATAAGAGGTTCCCATTTTTAAGCAAAGAAAAACCATCTAAAATATATGTATTGACAGATTAAAGATAAAGCCTTCTTCCTCAAGCACTAGAAATGAAATTCTCCTGAAGATTATGTTCAGTCTTTACTTCTAACATTTTTGTAACAAGCTGCAGACGAAGTTGTATGTTTTTATTTTGAATGTACAGAAAATCAGTACAATTTAAATTACCAGCAAAAATATGAACAAGAATATATAATAAGTCTTAAAGAAAATGTGCATTAGAAATATCTTAAAACAAAGGCACATGTTTATGTAAAAAGAACAATCAGTCAACTGCCGTTCCTACTAAGAAGTTAAATTTATTCACCGAATCCAACAACAAAACGACCATGAAATTCCTTTTGTTCGTTTATTCTCTCCACTAGCATAGTAAATTACAGTTGATAATTACCTAACGTGAAACATGTGACACATTACAGACTATTTAGTTCTTAAAGTTTTAAATTGTTAGAAAGAATTACCATAACAGATTTAAGAAGGACGTGTCTTTCTTTATTGTTGAACAAAACCATTTTGACAACTTAATCAATAAACAATAAAAGGTATCGTTATGTTATGTCTCATACAATTGTATATAAAACCGAGTTAATTTACATAATTTTTTATTCAAATTTTAACTGAACAAATGTACAATATCTGTGTACTTTTTTTTTATATTCATAGTTATAAATGTACTTTTGTCATTTTGGTAAAACCATCTGTAGAGAAATTTGAAATTTCAGATATATTGATACTAGAATGAATCTTTTTTTGTTTTACATAAATAAAATTAATATAGGATATTAGTCTGCACATTTTGTTTTTTTTACACAACCTTATAGCCCTTCCGGTTCCCCAAAAATCGATCAAAACGTAAAATACCATAAAAGTACCCGGTTAAAATCCACACAAGGGATTTTACCATGAGGGAAGCTTCTTATCCGAGGTCGACGGCCAGAATGCAAACTGTTGAAGGGAAGCAGGACATTATTCGACCACGCAAGGTCGAGGTGCAAACTCGCAAAGAGAATTTTTCCACTGTGATCGGAACGAGGCAGCGCGTGAGCCAGGGTTGAGGTATAAGGTGCAAACAAATTCTACTAAATACTTCCAGTAAGCATAGACAGCTATTCAGCGCCTTCTTGAGTAGACCAATTTCCCAAATAGTTGGTTGAAACCCCAAAACATAAAAACTTAATTTTGAAAATTCACTCAACTAACGTCAGAGGTTCAGCTGCGTGATTGAATTATTTTTAACTTTTGATTAACCTCTAAACTATAAGAATTTAATTAAACTAAACTGACAACAAAAAACATTTGTGTTTTTAGCGATTTATAGAACAAAAACTGTTACAGAATGTATTCCGAGTGATATGGGTTGTGTATCTCATTTTTTAAACAGAAGAAGTCCGGGCACTAATTACTTACTAAAATAAAAAAACTTTGCTTATACGGTCTAAACTATGGAAGCTGTATCGTTAGTAACAACAAAAAATTAGTGATAGCATCTGTCTAATACAAAGAATTAACAATAAGTAGGCCTATGTTATCTCTTGCAAAACAAAATTAACATTTAATTTACACACTGAGTTTTTAATAATCAATAATTAACTACGCTAACTAATTCTTTATTCATTTCGAATATCTACAAAAAATATGTTTATATTCCAGTTAGACATCTGTGTAGAATATTTTGTTTGTGTTAGAGTAAAACTCCAGGACAGAGTAATAACTTTGAGTTGCATTGCTGTGTGACATTTTTCGAACAAAATAATTTAAGTAAATTTGATTTTCATTTTTGTATGTTTATAAAAAGAGGTGAGATTATTGTTTTTATTTATTTTCTGGTTTAAGTAAAGTAAGTTAAAACTTAGCGAGCAACAGAAGAAATTAGTTCACTAGGTTAATTTAATAGTTGACTCCTGACATGACCTCACTTGCACTACGCTACATCAAAGCATTTTCAGAATACTTCATAGACAATTATCATGCACAATCATTTGTACAATAATTAAGAGATGAATTTTGGCTTCTTTGATCAAAGTACCGGATGTGACTGTCTTGTTACTCACACATGGTGCATCACCAAGGACAAACATATGTGTGAGTCTTGGGACTCACTGTACAGTCTTCCAAGCAGAAATCTTAGCAACCACTGCCTGCACCCACTTAGGATTGTCGAAAAAATACAGAAATAGATATATTTTAATACTCTCTGACAGTCAAGCAGTACTTAAAGCGCTGGACTCAGTGCAAGTCACATTTAGACTGCCTCTGAACACTAACCACGCCATCCACATTAAACATGGAGGAATTGAGATGGGTGCCAAAACACCGTGGCATTCAAGGCAATGAGATGGCAGATGCTCTTGCAAAGAACAGAGCATCAACACCCTTTATGGGGCCAGAATCCATGTGCTGCATTTGCCTTAGCATGGTTAGAGCGCAGTAAACAACTGGGCCAGGGAAGAGCAACGCTGGAGATGGTGTAGATTACAGGAGGCAAACACAAAGTAAACGTCTGATCAAGAGACCAAATACTAAGCTTACCAAATCCCTAATCAAGTTAAACCGACAGCAACCCAAAAGCTGGACTCATTACTGGGCATGGTCGGTTCAGGAAACATCTAGCAACAGTGTGAGTTCTTGAAGGTGACCAACGCTGTCGCCTTTGTGATCAGGCCGAAGAGTCAGCAAGACACGTCATATTTCATTGCGGGATTCTGGAGCTTATAAGGAGAGAGCTCTTTGAAAAGTGACAGTCCAAATAAAAATTAACATTCTGAAAATAGTTTAACTCAAAGAGTAGGTATGGAAAGACGTAGCATGTGAAAATAAATGAAAACTATTGATATTAGGATCAAATCACTTTTCGCTGTCACTAAAATCAATAGTAATATTACAAAAAAATTAATGTATATTTTGTGCTGGAAAACCTTAAAACTGTTATAGAAAAACTCTAATTCTGTTTTTTAACAATGTATTAGATAGAGAAGCACAAGTACTTTAATAAAAAAGGTTTAATCATACAGGTCAGAAGGAAACAGATGGTTCTTTACAGTGTTGGAGTATTATCTTATCTTTTTAATGACAATAGACCTTAGCAATCTGTTGCCAATAATAACCTATCAGATTGGAACAGGAAATGCGCATGTGAGTAATTAGTCTAATTATAATGCAACCAAGCTGATAACACACATAGATTTGTTTTGTAGTTCTGCACGAGGTCGACGAATTCAATGTTCAGTTCAAATGTAACCGAGTGTTTTGTGAAATTTGCCCGAAAATCTCCAAGTGATAGTAATGAAAACATTCATATATACGTACATATAAGAGTTTGTCCCTCTTAAATGACAATTTTTTAACCCTTTCCACGGTATTACCATTGTATTTGGATAACCTAATAGAACTCCGATCCAATGCAATATTTTGTTCCACTGGAAATTCAACTTTTTTGGCGCTATCTATTGGGGAAACGAAGGAAGCTGGTTGGAAACACCAATGCTTACAATGCTTTCTCCCTAGCGCTACCTCGCGGCGCGATCATGTACTATTTTCGCGAACACCTTTTTTCCGGCACACAACCCCCGTATGGATGCAAGATCTATTTATTATTCATGATCTATGGTATTACATAGTAACTCGGAGCGATTTATTTTTTACACTCCCCGGGTTTCCGTACTAATCCGTAGAAATTTAAATGCATATAACTTCGCCATCTGTTGTAATATTTTAAAACTAACTTCAGAAACGTGTTCAGAGAACATTTTACAGAACAGTTGTATATCATTTGTTATTTCTTCCAGCTGTTTAGGGTTTTAGATCTGTGTTTATAATCATCTGTAGCACAACTTTTGTAAACCAAGAGTAACGTAAAACATGACTAGACTGAATTTAAAATACATGGTTAATTTTTGGATTTATTAAATGTAGTTTTGTAGTAATTGAACACAAATAAAATAGGCAGTTTATGGCCTAACAAATACAACGTGTCTCCTAACATTTTTGTAAAAGTTATAACTGTAAATGAACTTATTTTTCAATTTGTTTTTTATTTGATTTTTTTTTTTAATTTCAGTGCTGCATTAGGTAAGTAAATATACAAATTTTGTATATACCCAAAAATTTTTTAAATATCTTAAAGATTTCATGTATATTGAATAAATAGTTAATTAGTTATCGTAGTTTGGACATTAACTGAATATAAGTGACACATTTTGCCATTTAAGAGGTCTGGTAGAGGCACTTGGTGTCAATTATGAAAACCAGGAAAAGGTTTAACCAGCCTCTGCATTAATTAGCCAGTTTGAGATTTTTGTTTTGCTTAATAGAAGTAAAAACATACTTGAACTAATAACATCCTGATTTCTTTTATGAGTGTAGCACAAGTATGATGCTTTCGAAATGGGAGGACAAAAGAACCGTTTTATGTCTAAGTACGGTACATAAACTAGATTGAGTAGAAGTGAAAAGGAGAGGATAGAATGTTGTAATTCCAAATGTTATAAATGATTACAAGTTAAATATGGAAGGAGTTGAGAAATGCGTTGTAAGGGAAAGAACTAAAGTTATTTTTAATGCACATTGTTTACATTTAAAGCTTGGTGGGAAACCGAGTTCAATGGAGTTTTGGGAGGAACCAGTAGAAGAATTTTTTAGACACCACCTAAAAGAAGAGAACCAGCCAAAGAAAGGAAGGCCTACCAACGAAGAAAATCCTCTAAGACTCACCCAGAAACACCTGATGAAGTGAGTGGAAAAAGTGGTATACAAACTCTGTTCATCACATAAAATAAAAAATCATCACATTTTCAGTGGAGTGACTGTGATGTTGGATTGTGTGTAATGCCAGGTTTTAGAAAATATCATACCCTAAAAAAACTTTTAATCAAAACATGTAATGTGCAACTTTGTAAATAGTATACAAATAAGTGCAATCTGACTGACAATTAGAAAAATGAGTAACTTAGTTCATTTGTAATAGGATTGTTTACTATTCATCAAAATAAACAATTATCTAGAAATCAATGATCTAAACTTTATTAAAAACCATAAGTTTCTTTAATTGTTATTGTTTTGTTACTTTTCTTCTTCTCCTCTCTCTTGTTCTGTTAATTTTGGTCTCTAATTATAAAATAAAGAACTCTCTAATAAAACCTATAATTACTCTTTTTAATATCACATCTGTTTATACTTTTTTTTTTATTACAATTTGTTTTTTATTTAGTGAATAAAATAGAAGACTCTTCAACCTCAAAGGAAGAAATCTTAGGAAGAAATTAAAACCAACAGCTTATGTACATTATCCAACTGCAACTAATAACTAAGGTATTTACTTTTAAAAAAATACAGTCCACTATATTAACTCTAATTTGTAACCAAAGGAAACAAGGGGCGAAAACGTGACCTAAGCTACCAGAAGATTCAGCATAAAAAGTGAATAAATCGTAATTATTTACAATACAAATTATTTTGTATTTTGTAATCTAGAAATTTCAAAACTTTTACAAAAACCCATTGTTACTTTAGAAGCGAACAAGTTATTGCGTTCAGTTTTTGGAATATACATTTTTATATAACGTTTTACAAGTAAACCAAAAATAACAATTTTTCATTTTCAAAATGGTGGATGTGTAACTTGTTTCCCACCAAATTTTTCAAAAATCATTAACTACACTAAAAATATGTACAAAATGACTGTACAAAAGTCTAAATATATAAATCGTTAAGTGACAAACAAGATGGTGTTTGAAAGAATGTAACTCAAAAGACAACAGAGTTAGTGACGAATAAGAATAAAAAGATAGTTGCCTTAAATCTGGGGAATGAATTTGAATATATTTTTAATAATTTAACTTATTGTAATTTTAGGCACATTTTGGTTTTAAAAAAGAGGGTTTTTTGTCACTAATAAAAAACAATATTTTGTTTCTAATACATAGTCATGTAAAGTTACAGTTTTTAAGATATTCATTTTTACTTGTATTACACGTCCTCCATTTGGAAAAAATTAAATTTCCATGTTAGGACCTACAAGATACTTTAGTTCTTGGAGAAATCTCTAACTAAAAATACAACAATTGTATCAAATTTTAATTTTTTTACAAAAAAATAAGGCAAATTTTAAAGTAAGTACCGTACAGTATTAGTTTTCAGATTTTAATTACTATTTTTGTTTGACTAAAGGATCATTTCAAACTGAGATAACATGTGAAAAGGAACTATAAAGTACATGAAATTAGCCAATATAATCTTAAGAGTTACTCAGAATATTTGGGCAAAAAATGATGTCATGTAAAAACAGCTAATTTCCAAATAACTGTTCAGCTAATAATATATTAAACCTATTACTCGCCTTAGCAATTTTTAAAACAGTCAATAGTTGACAGATGTTTCGCCTATTTATCAGGCATCACTTCGCATCATCTTACAAACACATATTCTACTGATTAAAAACATAGTTTGTAAAACCACATTTAATGAACAAATAAAACAAACATTTAGAAAACTTAATAATGCCACAGAGTGTGACCATCCAAGTTTGTGCTTTTTTCTAACTGGCTATTTGTAAGATCTGATGATGTCTGATAAATAGGTGAAACAGCTGTCAACTATTGACTGTTTTAAATATTTGTAAGGCAAGTAATAGATTTAATATATTTTATATTAGTAGCAATCGGTTTCATCTGTAGGCCTACCTATATTAATGGACAATAAATTCTGTTTACCTAATAAACAAATTTGTTAAATAACTTTAAGAAAGCAAATTAAATGTTACACTAAGATGTTATACTATGTTATACTAAGATTAGAACTTACATCCAAGCCAGAAGTACTGACTCTTCGCTTCCTCAACTTCACCTTGCCTATCTTGAAATAATTCATCCACATCAGTGACATAACGTTTGTAACACGGTTCACAACAACACTGTCCACTTAGTTGCTCACTTTATTAACAAATACAGTTTTATTTCACAGTTTTGTATTTATTCGCATTGCAAATAACTTCCAAGTAAAAAGTTTTATTAACAAGAAAACACTTTTGGAAATAAATAAATCAATTCTTACGACCGTTACTACAAAAAAACTAAGTACATATGATTGAAACACATCTACTTCATCAGGTTACGAGAAGGTTACGGAATCTCTTGATTTCTCTTTTAAAGAATCTAAAACCAAATTTATTTTGTTTAAGTTATTGCACACATTATAGGGACATATTTCAAAAATACCGCATTCAAATTATGGAAAAATCAAGAAATTTCTAATACCTATAACTTATTATTTATTTTTTTTTTTTTAAGGAAAACCGTTAAAACAATTGTTTTCAAGACAAAACTGTTAAGCCCACTATCACAGATTATTACAAAGTGGTTGATCTAGAACAGGACTGTACAACATGCAGCCCGCGAAAATATCCCTAAAACGTGACATTTCAGTATTTACTTAGCCACTTACTATTTCTGTTGAGAACGTAAGCAGACCAGAGGTTCAACTGGGATTGAGTGGTTGGTTGGCAGTCAGGTTTCTTTTTACCAGGGAAGAACCGAAATATGAATGGACTTTTTAAGTTACTCCCAGGAGAACGTTACCCCAACTTGCAAAACTTATAAAGGGATCAATGTTGAGAAGCACATATCTTTGTGAAAGCAGCTTTTCCAACATAAATTTATAAAGTCATAATATAGCTGTTCCTGTCATAAGACACTTACTCAGTTGCTTCTTTTGTCAACAACAAATATCAATGTTAATATTGATAAATTTATTTGTGAAATAAATACCTACATCCCCAATCTTCCCACAAATTTGTTTGTATATTTTTTTTATAAATAAAAATAACTAAATGATGAAAGTGTAATTAATAATGAAGTTGCATACAAAAAATTTTTTGATGCAGCCCTCACAACCGCAATTTGATATATAGCGGACCTTGGGCCACTCGAAGTAGGATAGCCCTGATCTGGAAGTACACACTCATGCCAGGATACCGAAAGATGCCTTAAAATAACCAAAAAGATATAAATGGATTTCTTTAGTTAACATAATAAGAGAAGAAAGTTCCAATGCATGAATGAACGACGAGTCTATTACAGTGCTAAGCTTGCAAAACAACCTGCTTTCTCTACTTTGGCTTTACGATTCATTAAATTTACTCTTAAAACTTCTATTTAAAACGTTCACTTCTGTAAACTAATAGACGTGAAGTATAAAATTTGTAATTACAGTTAACGTACGGTACAAACTAAAATCTGACTATGTTAAAACTTGTCAACCAGGAGGTAATTAAAAACTCTAAATGATATGACACGAAATTTTTAGCTATAAAATTTTTTTACCTTCGATTTAATGACTTTACATAAACCGTAGGAGTGCTTCTTTGTATTGGATACTATTTTAAACTAAAAAAAAAACTTTGAATTATAATTACACAAGAGTAGTGCAAGTTTGAGTCACATTTCCAAAGCTTTCTTAGAACCAGAGGACTCGCCATAATAATATTACCAACAACAAATATCAACCCTATACACTCAATAAAACAAACTACGTGTTTAGCCAATAACAATCGCTAAAAAAAAGGGACCTTCCCAGGAAAAATTTGAACATTTTTTAGGGAAATGCAACATTTTATGTCAGCCTATTGTTTTGCATTTTAGTACAGAGTTTTATGATTTTTTTTGTTCAAAAGTAAATTTTTGTTACAAGTTACATTTTATTAACACATAGGCCTACTATTAGCTTAATACAGGTTTGCTGATAATTATATTTGTTTCCTAAACTAAATATAATCATTTCCCTAATGCTGTTAATATGTCAAAACTATAATCCCGGTCCGGTTTTATTTAGGCTACTGCTTGACATCATTTTGTAAATACTGTAATACAAAAAATGTTTATACATTAGCTTCACTAATTATTATTTATTTGTAGGCCTGCTTATTAAAAATTGAAATATTTAATACAGCACTTAACATCAGTGTTTAACCACCTACGCAAAAAGAGAGGTGTTATAAGTTTAAAGTGTGTATCTGTATCCTAGCTCCCAAACAGATAAACCGATTTTGATTTAGTTTTTTTGTTTGAAAGGTGTCTTGATAGAGTGTGTTCTTAGCTATGACTCAAGAAAATCTGTTCAGCCCTTCGGGTATTTTTAATATTTTTAAATTTATCTGTTACGTTTGCTTTTACCTAATCTAAAAGAAAATATTACACACTAGTATTTACTCTATAATGTAACCTTATTTTTTGTTTGTATGATATGTAAAGATTATTCTGATTTTAGACATAAAAACATGTCATGTTTTAATTTGATTATTTTCTTAATTCCTAGCTGTTTATTATTTAAGAAATAGTTTTGAATGAAAATAAATTGTTATTATTTAAATATTTTGTACAAATTTGCTTTTCAAGAAAATCCTAAAAATCAATAATAAAATGCAAATTTATTGCTGACGAATACATGAGTTTTAAGAGTAAATTTAAAACGCTTAAATGGCATAAAATGCTACCATTTTGTCCCATTACCCCCCACCGTACCCCCTTCCTCGTAGGGGGTATTCCTATTCCATACTCCTGAATCCTCTGGTAGTCCCCGCCCCAACCAAGAAGGCCCCGCAATATCGTATCGCCCAGGACCCCCTAAAACTCTAGATCCTTAATTGAGTACCAACATTATAACGTCTAATGTATTTTTGATTAGATAATCGTCTGCCATTTTTAAATGTATTAAAATAATTTAAGAGGTTCTCAGACTTATGGATATATGCTTTAATTGTAAACCCAAATTTTTTTTTAAACATTTAACTTCGTTCTTTTACTTGCCTAATTTTTATAGTAAGCAATAAGTTTGTGCATAAATTAAAGTTATACGTTCAACACTGAAACCATTTCATTTTCCACGCTAATTTTCCTATAGATTACATCAAGCATGGTCTAAATCCAGCAGCGACTAACAAAACATTTGCTAGCTCGAGATAGCACGTGTATTCTTGTACGCCATTTCCCGCAGTTCGCAACACATTGTTTATGAAATGTCAGCTGTGTTGTACGGAGGGGAACGGGATCTATTTAGGAAGGAATGCCTTTGAAAAGTAAAACGAAATAAACACCAGAACGAGATAAACAGACATGTGCTACTATGTTTTAATCGGTTACGATCTTTTATTCGTTTGTACGTAAACAGAAAGTAGGACGAAGATTGAAATTCCTAGTGAGTACGATAAGATGACGTCTTAATTTGATAAAACTAATTCATCTTTGGAATATTGACAGGCCCTGATTTTGAGATTTGATTTTAAAAATAAGATATTTTTCAGTTTTTATTTATTGAATCGGATTTGAGTTTTGAAAGAAACGGGAGAGGGAGTTAAGGCCGATAGAACATAGCGAGGAGAAGGTGCTTCCAAAAACAAAGCCTAGGGCGTAACAAGGTGTAAATCCCTGAATATTCATCTGTCGAGTTGAAAGAAGGGAAAGCAGTTGTAAGATAGTTTTTACATGTTCTGGTTCGCTAATGTTCATTGGTTAAAAATTTTTTGAGTACCGCTTGCATCTGGTTGTGTCGCTTGCCGCTTCCATCTTAGCTGAAACCTTAGGTGTAAGCGACACTCGAAAATTTTCTAACCGATAGGGTTTTCTTGAGCGGAAAGGTAACGCTCGCCGCATACCACCGCTCTAGATCAAACCAAGTGAGAAAATTTGTTTGACTAACGCTCACCATTCTCTTTACTTTAACCAAACAACATATGACATGGGTTTAAAAGGCTATATTTTATATGTTTTATAAGTATACGTGCATGGCACACCAAAAGAAACTGGAATGCAAAATTTCAAGAAAATCCGATGGTGAACAAAAAAGTTGGTAATTTTTGCAGGTAATCTTTCGGTATTTTGTCCAAGGGTTTATTTATTGTTTAAATCCCATGAAAGATTAAAATTTTCTGTTTTGGGACTGTTTAACATTGTTATTTTCGCAGGAAGTAAACATTTTTTTAATACTCTTCCACGGGTTACACCTGAATTTCTAGATACAATAAGGCTACATTGTGATTTGCCTACATTGGAAGTAGGTCCCTCTTCTTCAATAAACGATGCTTCACTCTATGTAACAAATAATCAAATGTACATGTAGACATTCTAGTATACTGGAAGAATCGCTCTTCGTCTCCTCGCAGTTCTCTAAACAGAAAGTGGGGGGGGGGGGTATTCCCCATAACTTAGCCTGTTTCTGTTAATCCAGTGCACGCTTTTGTTGAGCTCTTATCTTCCTTAAACGATAAAAAAAGGGACATCTCACTTAAAATTGCCGAGAACACATCTCGTCGACCGAGCAAAGTAGAGAAAATTGGGCGGGATACGTCAGCGTTTGACAATTTGGCCGCTTGTATCGTAGCCACTGCGTAGCTCCATGCCACGCCACTTGCACCTGCTAGTGCCGCTCGCCGCCCACCTGTCGCCGCTTGTACCGTAGCTAAGCTTTAGTCTGTCTGTAAGCTGCGTTCTAAAATGCCGTAGTTGGCAAAACCACGGTCGGCACGGCTCAGTAAATAAATTTTGAGAAAGTACAATTAAACTGTTACTATTTATTAAAATAAAATTGTTCATTATATGTTATATACTTTGGTATAAAGTACATTAGATATTTTCTGATATATTTTTGTTTAACGTTTCACTGTCTAAAATGTTTCCATACATTACTCTGGATTAGCAAAAGTAAGCAACAAAAAGATGCGAACCGTAGATAAATCCTAATTTATTTCATTTTTTAAAGTCCTCTTTTGATAAGCCTGACATCAAAACTAGTTTCAGTCATCATCACCTTAATATTTGGTCTTCACGGGGATCGAATCGAGCAAGTTTTTGTAGGTATTGTGGGAAGTAAACGTGTCTCCTGAATCGGTATATATACACACGCACAGAAATCATAAGAAGCCTATTAGTATAGAATTACTCAAAGAAATGCGGACTATATTCCCGTTGAATTAACTTGATTGCGTCATCTTCTGTTTGATAGTTCGGCACAACACGCAGTTAGCTTTGAATAATGATTTACACAAGTGTACTATTTATACACGATACGGTATATGAAAAATGTAGGCTACACGCTTTATGTGCATAGCTTTAAACGACAAATTCCTCGTTCATAATTAATTAAAGAAACTATCACCAGAAGTTCTTGAAAATTTAAGATGTTTTTTCCAAAGATCCCTCAGTTTGCCCTTTACAAGCAATGCAGAATATTCAAAAAAATAAATACATAGCGGCAAAATATTTTGATAACTAGTTTTCCACACACTTTCCCATTAGTAGCCAACTTTATAAAAATTATTCCACCACGCAGCGGATTGCTTCCATCAGGGCAGATTTGGACAAAATCTTGGCGAAGCGTTTTAAATTACTTGAACTAAATTGAAATTTCATCAAAAATAAAATATATCGAGTAGTAAGAAAACATATTTTCACGCCTTTCCTCCATTTTACTTTGTGGTATTAGGTATTTTAAGAATTAATTCTCATTCTTGGGTGAGTATAGTGTATCAATTAATTATTGTTTAACCTCAAAAGACTTACAATCAATCATACTGGCGTTTGACTTAACATAAAATAAATAATTCGATCATGCAGCTTATATTTATAAGTTTATAAGGTTTCAACCAACTATTTGGGAAATTAGACTATCCACGAAGACGTTGAATAGCTGAACACGCGTACGAAATGAATTAATAGAATTTGCTTGCACCTTAGCCTCCAGACTCGGCTCACACGCTCCTTTGTGAGTTTGCACCTCGACCTTGTGGCCTAGGATCTTGTTTTCTAGCCACAGCAGCAATAGTTGGCCTGGTCGATTCCAGAACTAAAACGGTTCCCACCTCCCACTCCTACCGGCAATTGGAAAGAAAAAGAGAGAGAATCATTTTACCTCTCTCCGTCCCAAACGTGATGGACAGTCTACGAACATGCACTGCGTTAATATGTAACGTAGGGAACCAGGAGTCGCGTGGTCTCGAGAATTAAAAAAGTTCCCCTTCTACGACTCCAACCGGCAATTGAGAAGAACGAGAGAGAGACAATTTTTTCAACTCTCTCCGTCACTTACGTCATAGACAGACTATGAGCATGCGCTGCGTGTAGGCCTACTGTGTTAATGCGTAGCATAGGGAATCAAGATTTGTGAAGTCTCTAGCCACGGTAGCATAAGTTCGCCAGGTTGATTCGAGAATTTAAACGGTTCCCCTTCTCCCACTCTAACCGGCAATTGAGAAGAAAGAGAGAGAGAGAGAGAGAGAATAATTTCGCCTATCTCCGACGAATACGTCTTAGACAGTCTAAACGCATGCTACGCGTGTACAGTGTTAATACGTAGCATAGGGAACCAGTAGAAGCTTCAGTATTATACTGTACATTAGCTGAACACGTTTTAATATTTATTTACAGTTTGTTGAAATATTAAAGCTAATGAACTAAATCAGCTGTTACATGTTTGAATCGTTGTTTATTGTTTTAAATTATTTTCGTTTACTTCGCTCTTCAAAAGAAACTACTAAAGCCTACAAACTACAATGCATAAAATCAACTGTTTCTAGAACCTAAGAAGTTTCACTTCTAACGCGCGAAAGTCTAACGCGCTTTTTTTGATCATAAATATAATTAATATCACAATTTATAAGTTAATTCAAGAAATATTGTTTGCGCTACAAAATATGAGGCAGATATAATCGCGACTAATAAATTTGTCTAAGAATTCAAACTTAATGCCGATTTGACTGGAGGTCCCAAAACACACCCTCGTCTATACTCCTACATATTAAACAAAAAACATATTAATGATAGCCGTAAATACACTGCATATTCCGAAGGAAATCTCCATGAACGCTGTATTTAGCCTAAGTGACAAGAAGGCAATTAAACGGGCTTTTCACTAATTCCTTTGACGTCAGTATTTCGTCAACTTGGCGTGACATCAAAACCCGTTACTTGGCGAGGTTATAGAGTAAAATATCTGGTTTAAAGCAAGAATGTAGGCAAAACTTAAGAGCAAGTTATATGCTGCTAAATAAACCGAGAGGTGTGGCTTGTGGGTAAAAGAACTTCTGATAGTTACTAGTAAAGTTCTTAAGAAAATAAATTTGTTTAATGTTGTTATATGGTAAGATAATAGTATAACTCATTAGCGAATTTTCATAGGAAAGATGAGATAGTGCAGTGAATCTTATTCATCATAAGAGTCCTCAGACCTAAGGTCGGGAGTACTAAATGAGCATCGATCAGGGTCCCCAGAATACGTTTTGGGGTGGCATTAAAAGTTATATATATATGTTCATATGTGTGTTCGCACTCTGACGGTCGCATTTTACATCCGATTTGGTCCAAATATGGTACTTGGATCTCTAAGTCGCTCGGACGAGTTCGTTAGCCAAAAATCCGACATCAGGAAGTACGTTTTTTGACCAGAAGAAGCAATTTTCTTGAAATTTTCGTTCTAAAATGAAACTTTTTCGGGTTTTGTCTGAAAAAAGAATTTAGGAGATTATTCTGCACATTTTGTTTTTTATACAACCTTACAGCCTTCTAGTTCCCCCAAAATCTATCAAAACGTAAAATACTTCAAAAGTACCCGGCCGAGTTTATACGCTACGAGCAAAACGAAGCAGTCCATAAGTCAAGGCCGCAAGGTCTAGGTGAAAACGAAGTGGTCTAGCGAGTGTGTCAAAGCTGGAGGCTTAGGCACAAACAAATTCTACTAATATATTTCGTACACACAGGCAGCTCTTTAGCGCCTTCGTAGACCAATTTCCCAAATTGTTGGTTGAAACCTTAAAACACAGCGAATTTAATTTTTCAAATTCGATAAACTTACGTCAGCGGTTCAGCTGCGTGTTCGAATTATTTTAATTGTAAAAGTATATATATCACCACTAAAATTGTGGGGTTTCTTATTTATCACACCGTTATCCACTCATTGAAGAAGCACGTTAATTCAAATCAGAGAAAATACAAAATCCCACATTCTTCAGAGCGTAATCGAGTTATTTGTTTTCTTACGTTCCTAGTATTGATTACGGAAACGCTAATTGTCTGTGCGATTAAAACGAAAATAGAATTTAAAGTTTTGTAATTTACAATGTAGAGCTCACCACAAGCGTATCGAGACTTGAGCGTTCTCCCTTCTCTAAATTTATCTAAAGGTCTAAATTTTCTAAATAAATGTACGATTGCTTCTAGAGAGCCATAAAACACAGTGCTGTTTATTTTGTAGCTTAGAACACTGTAAATGTAACAACCTTAGACAGCGTGGCTAGCGTACGCTGTTTAAGCTCGCGCAGTCCGAACGCAGATATCAGTCCTTGCCAGATATTGGAACGATGGAACGCCGAGTTGGATTTGTTTTCTTTAGTTCCAAATTCAAGTTAGCAAGTAGCAATGCATTTAAAATGTATAAAAGGGTTCAATACAGTAGGCAAAGAGTATAACACATTTTCTGTTTCATTTATCTGTCGTTATTTATACCGGATACAAATTTAAAAATCTCTCAATCGAGTTCGAATCTCAAAAATACTGAAAAACTTTTAAATGTTATGAAAATAGCGATGAAATCACTTCTGACATTTCACAAAATAAGCTAATAAATAAACACAAAATAAGGGTTTCGTTCGTTTTTAAATAAGTTCTTTAAATTTGTTTTTAACTAAATTTGTTCTTTGACTTAGGTACCTCAAAATCAAAGTTTTTTCGGGTCTTGTCTGTTATATCCCCGCATATACAAACTATTTTCTATAGAATGAGTATTAATCGGGATAGAACTACAAATGTGAAAAATAATATTTATTCACAATTTAAACGTATAATTGTTGGGAACAAAAAAAACATATTTTAAACATGCGCAACTTTACTATTCGACTCTAGGCTAACCTATGGCAACAGAAATAAAATAATAATAATAAAAAAAATACCTGGAAGGTTCTAACCTAACCTATTTAGTCACAGTATGTTTACCTGCATTCAACATTTAACATTAAAATGTAAAACAACGTCGTTGTCTGCAAAAATATTGGGCTAGAGTCGAATAGTAAAGTTAAGCGTTTGCGATAACCGTTATCTAATAT
Organism: Philaenus spumarius; assembly: GCA_018207615.1. Classification (NCBI taxonomy): domain Eukaryota; kingdom Metazoa; phylum Arthropoda; class Insecta; order Hemiptera; family Aphrophoridae; genus Philaenus; species Philaenus spumarius. Next base: position 31,014 of record JAGFPH010001597.1, on the reverse strand, counting down.
CAACAAAAACTGGAAACTTCCTTCCTTATATGTTATGGAGTAGTTATAAATAGTTATTTGGACATTCCCGATTAATCCTCATTCTATAGAAAATAGTTTAAGAATAGAAAATAGTTTGTAAATGCGGGGATATAACATAAAAGGCCCTTTTTTTCTTATTCAATAGTACAAATATCAAAAATTTAAAAAGGTCACCTCATTCGAAGTTTAGTTAGCTTTCAAATAAAAATAATTTCAATAATTTTTTATAATTTAGGACGAAAAATCCACGTTATTGTGGAAGCATGTACGCGCCGAATTTGTGTACCTACTCGAGTGTTTAGCCTGCACTCTGGTGGTTATCTCATCAACTTAATACTCCCGGAGGAATACTAGAAAAATAAGATACCCGTTAATGTTCAATGTGTAATAGAAAGCTGTGTTTAATAACACATACTACCGTACATTGTCTCGCATGCGCATTTCAGTACGTTTACAGTCAGGGTTATCTATTTTCCGCCTTTATGAAGCTGCCCTATATTTGCTAGCGAAAGAATGAAACGCACACAAATCAATGCAAGTAGTGTACAACTCTGCCACTTGGAGAGCTGCAGTCAACTTAGAAATATTTGTTCACTGTTACCGAGCCTTAAGCTGCAATTGACAAGTTATACCGCATGCTAACCCACTTATTCCAATAAACATACTTCAACAAATAATTTAGCTTAAATATTAGTGTCCAAATAGAGGTTACCAAATATTACAAGGTTTCTACAGATTGTTTAAAACTAAATTGGTTTAAATTAGAATGTATTATCCAAGACAAATACAGGAAATGATCAATTTAACATGTGTTACAATTGACAAACAATAGACTTTGGGCGTGTCCGCCAGCTCACAGTCGGATGGTAAACTTGATGCAATTTTAACTGGCTAGAACTTTCAACAGATTGTATATTTAACGGGGGTTTTTTTATGAAAAAGATCGTTAGAACGGCTTATTCTGTTTAATCGTTGAAGAAACGTTGCTAGTGCTGATTATAGTATTTTAAAATGCGGGAAACCCCCAAAAATGACCACCCTTTGTTCTGCCTGTAATGTTGGATTTTCTGCGGAATGGATCATGTTAACCCAATAAAATTTGTTAAGTCGCAAGATTTCAATAGTTTGATCACGCAGCTGAACCGCTGACGTAAGTCTGGAGAATTTCTAAAATGAAATTTATATGTTTTAGGGTTTCGACCAACAATTTGGGAATTTGTCTACGAGAGCGCTGAATAGCTGCCTCTGTACGAAATATATTAGTAGAATTTGTTTGCACTTATGTTCCCAGCATCTATTCAAGCGCTGCTGCGCTCCACTCTCAGCGGAAAAATTCGCAGGTGTTTTTTTGTTTTTTGTATTTTATGTTTTGATCGATTTCGGGGGAACCAAGCGAGCTATAAGGTCGTGTTAAAAAAGAAAATGAGCAGAATAATATAATACATTTATTTCTTTAGAGAAAACCTTAAGAATGTGTCATTCTAGTACGAAATATCTAAAAAAATAGTTACTTCCAGTCGAAAAACGTACTGGTTGTTGGATTTGTTTTTGCTAACGAACTCGTTCCAGCGATTTAGTCACCTCCAATATGTGTACCAAATTTTGACCAAATCGGACTTAAAATACGGCCGTTAGAGTGCGAACAAATATATTATGTGTAAAATGATACCATAAAACGTGTTCTGGGGACCATGATCGGTGCTCATTTACTACTCCCGACCTTACTCTCACCTTTAGGGGCACTGCAAAAGCTCATCTTTCCTTCGTAAATTCGCTAATAAACGGATCTCAAACAAAGGTTTACTTCGCATTTTGGAAAGTGTATGTTTGTAATCCAAAACATAAATATTTTATGCTAAGGGAACCCTTGTCGCGGAAACCAGTCAAACTCACGTTTCGCTAAATATTTTGAATAGTTAGGTCTGTTTCGTCAAGGTAAACACTCTATTCTAAGAAAACCAGACTTCACTTAACTCTGAGATCCAAATAAAGGCAGTAAGATAGTCAAATTATGTCATAATACCAGTATGAAACCTTAAACATTCGAATAACAGACCAATAACATCGAGTTTAATGTAGGCAATACATTTCATTTTTTATAAAGAAGCTAAAATACTAACCTAAATTTCAAAAATGTATCTTTCTTGTCTTTTTGTTTGGTAGAAATTTTTCAATCCATTTTAAACTAATTTCCCGATGAGATAAAAACTTTGAACGTAGCTCAGAACTGGATGACAAACAGACAGACATACAAGAAAGCGAGATCTCATCTAGATGTTTAAAATTGATTGCCAAATTTAACACAGACAAGACGAAAATCCATAAAATAATTATTTAGACAACTAATTTCAATATACCACGTTTTTAAAACGGACTAAATGTATAAAATAATTTCTGCCAGTCATATAAAGATTTATAGTAACATACTGATGCTTAACCAGATACAGATTATCCTTAAAATTGGTGAATGTGAATTTATAATAGAAAATACTTAAACGTGGGGATTTAAAACGAAACGGGCGCATGCAATAGATAATTGGTGCATGAATAGTTCACTAAGACAATGTTATTGCACTGGAAATGATAAGAACTGTTGTGTGTTTTCTCCTTGTTCCCTTCACTCCTTGCTATTATATACTATACTGCTTACCTGACTGCGTACGCCCCACGTTTTTCGTTTTAAATCTTACAAATATTTTCATAACTATTACAAATTCACAATCACAAATTTTCAGGACAATCTGTATGTGGCTATAAATCTATATGAGGCTAGGAGAAATTATTGTATACTTTTTAGTCCGTTTTAAAAACGTGGTATATTAAAAACCTATTTTGTGTTTAAATAATTATTTTCTGCTTTTTAGTCTTGTGTGTGTGAAATTTCGCAATCGATTTTAATAATTTTGATGAGATTATGACAGGCAGTTCTGGGCTAAGTTTAAAGTTCCAAGTCTCTAGCTTATCGGGAAATTAGTTTAAAATCGTTTGCAAAATTTGGACCGAATGGACAATCAGATAGATAAAAAAGCGAATTAATATTGCATTGTCGTCCAGTTCTGAGCTATGTTTAAAGTTCCAAGTCTCTAGCTTATGAGGAAATTAGTTTTAAATCGTTTGCAAAATTTGGACCGAATGGACAAACAGATAGATAAAATAGCGAGTTAATATTGCATTGTCGTCCAGTTCTGAGCTATGTTTAAAGTTCCAAGTCTCTAGCTTATCAGGAAATTAGTTTAAAATCGTTTGCAAAATTTTGACCGAATGGACAAACAGATAGACAACAAGCGAGTTAATATTGCATTGTCATCCAGTTCTGAGCTATGTTTAAAGTTTCAAATCTCTAGCTCATCAGAGTGTTAATTTAAAATCGATTGCAAAATGTTTACCGAACACACAGACAAGAAAGCGTGTTAAACAAACGAGGTAAAAATAGCACTAAACACACTCTGAAATTTTAATTGAATACGAAAGCTTAGCTCCAACTTCGCCTGTGTAAACTAAGTAATAAATTAATTTTGTTTTCGTTAGTTTTCATCGCATGCTTATTTAAAAGGACCCACAATTCTTCTTTAATATTGTTGTAAAATTGCTTATATTACACACACATATGGACTTTTGAAATAACGTTGTATATTTTAAAAAACTATTTTTTTTGTTTAAATAATTTGAACTAAAAATAAACGGTACCAGGAACTGGCACATACTTTCTCACAAACATATTTAAATTATTAAACAGATTCACTGAGACTTCATAATTGTAGGAGGGGTAGGAGAGGCGATATTAAAGTAGGAGATTAACTAATAAATATTATTATTATTAGCTAGAGAGAAAACTGTGTTCGATCGATTTCGAACAAATTTGCACCAAACACATCAATTAGGCCAGTATAGATGCACGAAAATGTTTTGAAAATTTTGAAAAACAACCCTCTTTTCAGCCAAAAAAACCCCAAAAATCAGTTATTATTATTATTAGCTAAATGATAATTTTTAGAAAGATACGGTTTTTTGCACATGGGAGGGTACATTAAGGGCTACAAATAAGCCAAATTTGATCAAAATCGTTAGAGCCAGTTTTTTTTTTAAATAATAACTGATTTTTTGGAAGTTTTTTGGTCGAAAAGGGGTTTGTTTTTCAAAACCTTTTTTCGTACATTTATACAGACCTAATTGACATGTCCGGTGCAAATTTGTTCGAAAACGATCGAACAGTTTTCTCTCTAGCTTTGTATACGTAGACATACAGACAGACATTTTTTTAAACACTTTTTTTTTTACTCAGTAGGTCCCAAAAATATTTCCACAAAAATCTCAACATCGATTTTTTTGCGATCACTATACCTTCTCTATACTATAGTATAGTGAGAAAGTAAAATAGATACAAATTATGTTCTAGAATTTTACCAACCTGTGTATAAGTTATACAAAATACTAGAAATTACATATGTCAGCTAAGTCAGCCAGTAAGTATACATTACATAGGCATACTATAATCTCTATATTTGAATGTTTGTTTCTTTGTACTGTATCTAAACTCAACAACAATTCGTACAAATGTCACTAAGATTTTACAGTTTATCAATATCATTTCCAGGAGTGTTTAGGCGTTACATTTACAACAGTCTAGGGGATGAAATTGGATTGCTACCCCTATACAATAAATACAAATAAAGGATATAAAAAACTATTTGCAATTTGATTACTCAAGTCAAAGGGATAAAATGGAATAACTACCCTTAAAATTAAATATTAATAAATACATTATTTTTCTATATTCTCAAAAACTACTCAACTAATTTCACAATTTACACGTATTAATTAGCACTAGGATTTTTTTTTAGATAATATGGTCACTACAAAGAAATATATTTAAATGGGGTAGATACTTCTATAAAATTAAAACAAACTAAACTAAATTCCTAAAAGCTATAAAGCTAAATGTTTTATTATTCTTAATTAATATTTTGTTTAAACATTTGCAATTCTAAATGGGATAACTACCCTTAAAATTAAAATACGCAATAGCAAAGCATTGCCGAGTCCATTAGTAGCCTACATACAAAAGATATGAAACCCGAATGTATCCTACAAGCGAAAATATCAACTTCATGATGTTTGGATCATAATTACTTTGTTAACATTCATACATGTACGTATTGGCAAATTTACGTTATAAATATGTTTAGTAAATTTTTACGAAGTCTTTTTCAATAATGAATCCGAAATTAAGAAAGTGTATATTACTTAAGATACGTTAGAGTTTGTAACTTTTCTATAGGTTAATGGTATGCATAAATAATTTCAGTTTACTTGACACAATATATCACACTAGAACACAATGCGTAGCACAGAACACAACCCGCCAAACTTGACTAAGACGGAAACTCTCTCAAAGCAGCAGCGCAGCGGTCGTGATGCTGGGTCGGGGAGGAGGGGGTATGTCCAACGCGTGATGAATAATAAAATGGCCAACCCACTGTCATGTCATTGTAGTCTTCTTGTAAGATCGTGTTACATGTTGTATGTACACTTTGTGTTAGACATGGCTAAGGTTACCGAACTGAAAGAGTATGTGTGAAAGGTAAAGTCAAATAGTTGGCCTAACCTAACAATACCCGTACTCTGGTCGAGTTTACGAACAGTCCAACAGAACCGGAGAAGTGTGCCAAGGGTTCCGCCGCGCAGTGGGATGAAACCCCCATTTCGAGGAAAAATCCTAATCACCTAAATTATGACAAGTTTGACGTCAATAAACTTTGAACTTGACGGGCGAGAAGGAAATTTAAAAAAAAAACAATATACTAATTCTCACACATATACGTTTAATAATCAAATGGGTACCGAGTTATAAAATGAATTGTAAGTTTTTAGTTGTCGCTTATGTATCACTGATGATGACGACTTTGTCGTTGAAACGCGTTTGATTATTAAACGTATGTATATGAGAATTAGTGTATTGTTATTATTATTTTTTAAGTTTGTTATAATTTCACAGTATTTTTCGTATGAACAAAGATTTGCTAAACTGAAAAAGTTGTACCAGATAAGGAACAGCGGAAAACCCGCAAAATGTATGCACTTCTTCTCCAAAAAATCAATTTCCCGGCGATTGTCCTTCCGACAGTCTTTTTAATGAATTTCCTAGGAAAGATAAGCTATTGCATTGACTCATATGGTGAGACCTAAGGTCGGGAGTGATCAATGAGCACGAACCATGGTCCCCAGGACACGTTTTGGTGTCATTAAAAAATATGTATATATGTGTTCGCACTCTAACGGCCGCGCTTTAAGTCCTATTTGGTCAAAATTTGGTACACACGTTGGTTTTCTAAGTCGTTCGGACGAGTTCGTTAGCCAAAAAAATCCAACAACACGAAACACGTCTTTTTGTTTGAGACTTTTCGTACTAGAATAACACGTTTTTTTGTGTTTTAAATACAAAAATAAAATAAATATAAAAGATTATTCTTTCACTCTTTCGACCAAAAATCACTAAAGAAGTTTCCTGAGAAAAAATCACTCAATCCTTTTTGAAAGAAGATGAAATTTGCTATAATTTGAGATTACAGCTCGGTAGTAACAGCTCTGCAAAAACGAGTAATTTAAACAAAAAATTAACTTAGGATTAATTTTTGAATGAATGACAACTGCATCACCTTTTTAATCAACATTTTATATTAAAATTAAGGAAACTCTTCATAAACGACATAATACAAAATAAATAAATATATCACTTTAAAAGAAACACCAGGAGAATTGCTAAAAGAAAAAAAAACTTTTTCACTTTAAATACCATGGTGGTCTTCCAAATTCAGTTCAACATTTCCATCCCCGAAATTCACGTTCACTAAATCCGAACAATGAATCTAACACTGGCATTCCGGTATAACTAACAGGTCACTAACAACTGATAAAACACGAGCCCACATTATTACGAATGAGAATCCACTTATCCAGTTCAAACAGATTGTCCATTTAAAAGGCGGGTTATGACCTTAGGAAATGCCTCTCGGACCAGACCACTTGTACTTTATGTTTTTTAGGTCGCTGATTCCGAAAATCGGGGCCCCGCGGCGTCACTACTAAAAATGCAAACAAAAACACCCTTTTTAGGGGATTTTTCACAACTACGTTTACGACACTTGCAAATAATGCTATGGAATGCACAAATTATAATTAACATTTAGAAATTTAGTAGCCCCATAGAAACCGACCAAGAAATGCACCACAAGGATTTGCCGTAGGGGGTGAAACCACCCCTAATGTGATGAAAAATTAGGAAATGACGGAAAATAAAATGTTTCCTCTACTTTTTGGTGGGAGGAGAAATGAACGGGGCCGTGAGATTATCTGAAGTAGTTTTCAATCCCTTGGGGGTGTAAAATACGCTTAAATTGCGTTCAAGTTCAGGGAAAACAGATAAAATTAGCTAAAATGATAGCTCTTTCGCGTTATTTCTGATGAACATCTTTGTAGAACAATAGTAGAACATTTTTTGACCCATTGGAGGGTGAAATCACCCGTAAATGTATGAGAAATCGAAAAGTCCTGGAAAAACTTGTCTTTTCACTTTTTGATGGGTGTCCAAGTGTAGTGGATCGCAAAATCGATTCTAAAAAAGTATACAAGAAAACTACAAAGAACATGCGTTCGCACTCATCTCCTCAGTTTTTCCTATAATTGATGGCAATTTAGAGGTGGTTCTCACCCCCGATGGTGTTGGAACTATGCGAATCAATTCTGAGATCTCCTCCACTTGGACACCCATCAAAAAGTGAAAAGACAAGTTTTTCCAGGACTTTCCGATTTCTCATACATTTAGGGGGTGAAAAAATGTTCTTATATTGCTCTCCAAAGATGTTCATCAGAAATAACGAGAAAAAATAGGCTTTCATTTTATCTGTTTTCCCTGAACTTGAACGCAATTTTGGGGTAGTTTGCACCCCCAAGGGGTTGAAAAAAACTTCAGGTAATCTCACGACCCCGTTCATTTCACCTCCTACCAAAAAATAGATGGAACATTTTATTTTCCGTCATTTCCTCATTTTTCATCACCCCGTACGGCGAACCCTAGTGGTGCATTTCTTGGTCGGTTTCTATTGGGCTACTAAATTTCTAAATGTTAATCATAATTTGTGCATTACATAGCATTATTTGGAGGTGTCATAAAGGTTAAAAACCCCTCCAACATGTTCACACAATTCTTCTTATTTTGTTCACACAATAAGTACTCCCGAAGAACCGAGTTAAGACGAAAAATGTTCATTTGGGTGTTGACACAAAACAACATCCTTGAAGGAAATCAGAGTTGCAGTGTTTGCTTGTGACATGTGGCGTATCCTGAGGACTGTGGAACGGCAAGGGAGTGAAGGCGAAATAGGAAGGGCTGGCCAATCGAAATCAATGTAAAAAAAAATATTGAACCTTTTTGTAAATCACTCTACCTGTAAATACTAAGACAAACTTCTCAATTCCTAAAACAACTAGTAAGTGGTAGGAGAAGCAAAATTCCAGTTAAACAAAAACTCATAAATAATTATTTATTGTTTGCAATCAATCAAAATAATAGTAATACAATCCCTCAGCTGAACCACTGAAATGAGTTTAGCGAATTTCCAAAATTAAGTTTATATGTTTTAGGGTTTCAATCAACTATTTGGGAAATATTCTTATCACGAAGGCGCTGAATAGCTGTCTACATGTACGAAATATATTAGTAGATTTTAGCACCTTAGTCTCCAACCCCGGCTCACACGCTGCTTCGATGCGACCTCGTATTATGTAGCTACTGCGCTTTGCGAGTTTGGACTTCGAACTTTCGCCCTAGTGTGTGGACTGCTTCGCTTACAGCGGTCAGACTCGCTTTTTATGGCACTTTTATGGTATTTTACGCTTTGACCGATTTTGGGGGAACCAGACGGACAATAAAGTAGTGTAAAAAACGAAATGTGCAAAAAATCTCAAATATTATTTTGTTTATAAATAAACGGTACCAGGAACTGGCACATACTTTCTCACAAACACATTTAAATTACTAAACAGATTCACTGTGACTTGTAGGGTGGGGTAGGAGAGTTTTTTTATTAAGTTGGAGATTAACTAATAAATATTATTATTATTATCTAGAGAGAAAACTATTCGTTCGATTTCGAAAAAATTTGCACCAAACACGTCAATTAGGTCTTTATAGATGCACGTAAAAAGGTTTTGACATTTTTTTAAAAACAACCCGCTTTATGGCCAAAAAACCCCAAAAAATCAATTATTATTATTATTAGCTAAACGAGAATTTTTAGAAAGATGCCGGTTTTTGTATATGGAAGGGCACATTAAAGGCTACAAAAAAGCCAAATTTTATCAAAATCGTTAGATCCGTTTTTTTATAAAAAAATTATAACTGATTTTTTGGGGGTTTTTTGGCCAAAGAGGGGGTTGTTTTTCAAAATTGTTCAAAACCCTTTTTCGTGCATCTATACAGGCGTACTGGACATGTCTGGTGCAAATTTGGTTGAAATCGATCGAATAGTTTTCTCTCTAGCTTTGTATACATACAGACATACATACATACAGACATACATACAGACATACAGACAGACATTTTGTAAAAACCATTTTTTTGGACGGATATTTCCACAAAAATCTCAACATCGATTTTTTTTGCGATCACTATACTTTCTCTATACTATAGTACAGTGAGAAAGTAAAACACCAAAAAGTTTCATCCTAGTAAGAAAAATCTCAACAAATATTACTTCCTGTAAAAAACGTGCTTCCGATTGTTTTATTTTTTTATATAACGAACTCGTCCGAGCGACTTAGAAAACCAACGTGTGTGTATATACCAAATAGGGTGTAAAATGTGGCCGTTAGAGTGCGAACACATATATACATATATAGGCTATATAAAATTTGTAACGTCTTCAGGGGACTTTGATCAATGCTCATTGACTAATCCCGACCATAGGTATCTCCATAAGAGTCACTGCAATAGCTTATTTTTTCTATGGAAATTCGCTAATAATAGATGGCTGTATTAGCTTTGATGGGGTAGTTGATAAAACTGAAATTCTATCAAAAAAACCTCTTAAGGGTCGGCTCTAGCTGTCGGCCATGTTGGCTAACACCCCATAAGACCAAAGTTAAATTAAAATCCAATTTTTTCCTTTATTTTTAATCGGATAATTATGAACGATATGTCATTTTAAAGCTATGGCCAATATGCATGCAAATGGCTTTTCCAAAACTAAGAAAAACATTTTGTTTAGTATTTATTAACAATTTAAAACATTGATTTTTAATATTTTTTTATGTTGTTACTATTAATTATGGCGAAAAACTACCAAGCCATTCGCATGAAGAATTTCGTCCCCAAGAGTTTGGTATTTTTTTTAAAACGCTATTTGAACAATTGCGGGTTTTAAATGGATTTAGGCTGAGCAAAGTCCGTGTAACCTACCGCCCCTATAGGGTGATTTTAAATATTTTTTTACGTTGTAACTATTATTTATAGCGAAAAATTACCAAGCCATTCGGATGAAAAATTTTGTCCCTTAGAGTTTGGTATTTTTTTAAAAACGCTATTTGAACAATTGCGGGTTTTAAATGGATTTAGAATGAGCAATGTCCGCGTAACCTACCGCCGCTACGCTGGAGTCGCAGGTTGCTTTCTAGAGGCGACCCACCCGACCCTTAATACTGTGGTACAATCTGCACCTTACCATCATAAACAGCAGTTAAATCAAACATACAAAAAACTTGGACGCTTCTTCGTCTGCGACTTTTTGCCGAAAAAGTCGTCACTTTGACGCATGCTCAGTTGAAAAGTATTAGAGTTTATGGAAAACGCAGGCGTCTGTACACACTCCTGCGTCTATAGTCGCAGCTATACACGTCGAGACGTCTTCAGATTAGACATGAATTCGCATAAGCGTCTAGAATTAGGGTTGCGGGGCACTGAGGATATGGGAGTCGCAAGGGCCTGTACTACTACCTCAATGTTAGTACTAGTCTCTTCTATGCAGTTATAGAAAATCTCATTTGAGTGTTAATTTGTATATGTTTTCCCTAACACTGTCCAATAACACATCAAACGACATTGGAGACAATCTGTAAAATTAAAATAAAACTTTTCCCATCAATTTTTAAATCTTCAAACACATTAAAAAGTCATTCCGTTCTCATTCCCAACAAAAGTGTGCACACTCCTTATTTTTACGCCGATTTTTCCTAATCAATAGGAGCGTAAGTAATAAATCCTCATCTCAAATACAATTGCGAGTGCAAGATGACAAGTGGCAGGGGAAATGTAGAAATCGCACACTACTGCGTCTCAGCTGCATGGGGTTGCGACAGCCAAGCGCAGACGCGTAGTGTGTACATGCACTTACAATCAATAGTTTTTAAAAAGTAAATAGTTGCTGTCAGAAGGGCTTAACCCCCCCCCCCCCCTCCTTACAGGCCAAAAATAGTAAGTTGCTCAAGACTCCAGAAATCCTCTCAACGGCCCTACACGTATAACATGTGATTCACAATTAATTTGAGTAAAAACAAATAAAAACGTTATTGCGTGGCCAGTGCTGAGGAGAGGTAGTCAGATATTAAAAATGACAAGTGTCTCTGCTGATGAAGATTTGCACGGTCTGACAGTTATTTTGGTGGCTGTGAATCAACGGCTGGCGACACTGGTTGACAAAGAGAATACAAAGGCGGTGCCAATAGTGGCATTCTTTCGTCACAGACAAGCCCATCTCAGTTATCCCTCACATTTACTTTAAATTTAATGTTGTCTTATATGATATAAACTGAATTAATATATGTTGTTGATACAAACGCGTTGAATATAAAACCTCAACAGTATAAAACAGAACCGCATTAAATCAAGTTTATGTTTGGAGTTAATACGTGTAGCAGGTTTAAAACTACGAAGGGGTTGAGGAACTTTTGCATCATTATGTATATACGAGCGTATGTATTTATGTGTTCGCACTCTAACGCCCGCATTTTACTTCCGATTTGGACCAAATTTTGTAAGCGGTTTTATGAGTCGCTCGGACGAGATCTTTATTGAGAAAAATGCAAAAACCGGGAGCACGTTTGTTTTTTGACAGTAAGTACATTTCTTTTGAGACTTTTCGTACTAGAATGAAAATTTTTGGGATTTATCTAAAAAATATATATATAGAACATTATTCTGCACATTTTGTTTGTTTTTTCTTCTTCTTTTTTGCACGATCTTATTAGCCTGTCTGGTCCCCCCAAAATTGATCAAAGATACTTTAAAAAGTACCCGCTTCAAATCCACGTGGAGGATTTTACCGCAGGGCAGCTTTTCATCTCAGGTCGAAGCGAGCGAAACGAAGCAGTCCATGATCCGAGGCCGCAAGGTCGAGGTGCAAACTCTCAAAGTGAGTTTTTGCGCTGATAGCGGAACGTAGTAGTGCGTGAGCAGAGGCTGGACTGTGATACAAATTCTACTCATATATTTCGTTCGCGCTGGCAGCTATTCAGGCCTTCGCGAGTAGACCGATTTCCCAAATGGTTGAAATCCTAAAACATTTCAACTTAATTTTGGAAATTTGCTCAACTCACGTCACTAATTATTTGATATTTAAACGGTAAGTTATATTGATTGCAAAACAACGTTAAAAGGAAATTTTCATATTGTGTTGTCTGTAACTCGTACGGTTAGATCATGACTAATCGATTGTTTTATAACAACAAAATGAATCGATTGCTCCCACCAGAATGTATTTGCCTAATCTATACATGTACATAAAATTGAAGTGCGTGTCTGTGATTTCAAAATATAAGCTTTTTTCTGTGCTCATAAGGTTATTCACACACTACCACCTAAACACACATTTATACATGTCTTGTCTGTCTGTTTGTTTGGCCGGGCTATCTCCGGAATGGCTGAACCGATTTTGACGAAACGTACATAACACATAGAGGACTTTTCAGAGAATATTTTAGACTTTTTTTTATTCCGAAAATATTTTAGACACCTGTTAAAAAATTGAACAAATTTAAAAATTATGGACAAAATAAAGTGATTTTGTGGACAAATGTTGGGGATATTATGTCTATTTCGATCTATGTCTTTCATTTTGTACAGTTCACAACTATCTCTACCACCCAACTTATATCCAAGTGCTTCTGTCCTAATCAATCATCATTTCCGTAAAATTAACACAATATACAATAATATGTTTGCATTGACATCACCACATGTTACCGCAGGGATTAGCGAGCGAAACGAGCAGGGACACAGCCCCTAGTATAGGATAATCGATGTTTTAAAATAAGCGTATGTCATTGTATGTTTACAGAAGATTGCAATTCGTGGAAATTATGATTTGTTGAAGCAGTTACTAAGACCAATAAGCAATCCAGGTAAGTCCAGTAGTATCCTATGTCTAATTTCTGTCACATTATTCTTAGAAGTATGCATGGCTAGAACGTATTCAAACTTCTAAGAAACATTAGCAAATTCGTTGGTGTTTACAAAATAGTTTCACGATGACCGTTTTAATATCATGGTATAAATAAAATACTAGCGTGGGAGGGAGCTGAATGAAAATCAACGTATTTGGATAGTACAGTAAGTTGGAAACAACCCGAAGTGGAATGGAATCACTGAACCGAGATGTGTTCAGGTTGAGTATATATTCACAGGGCATAAAAGCCGAGTTGTCATCACTAGAGCAGTAAAATGCATAATTACAAAACTCAGTAAACACATTTGATTTGCATCACTGGTATAGGCCAACAATAAACTTGGAATAGCCATATTATAAACAGCAGTTGTACACATTTACCTTCTGCGAGTCTTATAAAAGTTCAAATGAGATTAAGTAATTATATCACGCAACTCCACCCCTGACGTGAGTTGAGCGAATTTACAATTAATTTTATGTTTTAGGGTTTCAACCAACCTTTTGAGTAATTGGTCTATTCACGAAAGCACTGGCAGCCTGCGTGTACGAAATATAAAAGTCGAATTTCTTGCACCTCAACCTCCAGCCCCGTTTTGCGAGTTTGCACCTCGACCATGCGTCTCGGATTTTGGAATGCTTCGCTTCGCTCGCAACGGACAAAGAAGATCCCCACAAGATTTTTTTATGGTATTTTACGTTTTGATTGATTTTGGGTTAACCAGAGAGGTCACGTAAAAAACAAAATGGGCACAATAATCTCCTATATTTAATTTTTTAGATAAAATCCCAAAAATGTTTTTCACTTTAGTACAAAAAATCTCAAAAGAGTGTTATTTCCTTTTGCTAACGAACTCGTCCGAGCGATTTAGGAATCCAACGTAAACATTTTAATGACGCCCCAAACTTTGGACCATGATTGGTGCTCATTGACCACTCCCGAACTTAGGTCTCACCATAAGAGTCACTCAAATATCATATCTTTCCAAAGGATATTCGCTATTTAGTAAAATACCTCATTATTTTACTATCAATAGCCTACTTGTTTGAACCCAAAAAAAATTTGCTGACTGCTGTAACTAAGCTTGTTAAATTTGTACAAGAAGGAAATAAGAAAACCGTCACTAAATTTTGTATTTTATAGAAACTACTGTATTTAAATAAGGCAACATTCGTAAATCTAAATTTTAAGACTTTAACATCCGGAGAGTGAGTCATTTCACCAAATATATATTTGCCAGTTTATTTTCTCAGCAAATTGATCTATTTTAGACACATGTCCGGAGTATTTCGAGAGACAACAAAAACAGGGAAAACGTACAGTAGTGAAGTTATTTCTACTGGGATAGGAGGAGCGGCCAAAATAAAAAAGAAAGCAAAGATGTAAGAGTTACATTAAAGTTGACATTGCTGGGAGATCATTTCGTCTATTCATAGCCTAGTATATCTTACGCCACAAGGATTTCTTTTTAATTGCTTCCACTTGACGGACCACCAACTAGGTACCGCTTACAACTACACTTGTACTTAGTAAATAATAAGGGATGTTTCAAAATTCATATCGGGGTTTTAAGGCTTTGTAGTATTTATTACATTATAAATAAAAAATAATATATCAAATGAAAGAGCAACTCAGTTTTGTTGGTACACCTGTGCGCATGCGCGTGCACTCACTGCACTGTTTCCTCTTTCTTCCGTTAGATAACGTTAGTAGCAAAGACGGCAACTAGTGAACAGAAAGCTTTTTGTGTTTTATACATTGCAAGGACCGAATCAGTAGTTACAGTGGATCGTGCGATCCGTATTAAGTTCCAATGTAATATTAAAAATGATAATAAATTCGTAGATGGTATCATCAGTTTGAAGACAACGACTGTCTTTGCAAAGGTAAGAGTACGGGACAACCATGATGAACGTTTTGAATGAACGAGAGTCTTTCACGCGTAGGCCCAAGAAATCAGTTCGGAAGACTAGTCGTAAATTAGCAATTCCAGGGACGTCTGTGTGGAGAGTTTTAAGGAGGCACTTACAACTACGTCCTTAACGTTTGCAGTTGTTACAATCTCTTCAGAGCACGGTTTACGTGCCAACTTTGCAAACGATATGTTGCTGCATGACAATGAAGATTTTGTGGATCGTGTCGTCTTCAGTGATTTCACCGAAGTGGACATGTGAACACACTCATAACACGCGCATCTGGCGGTCAGCAAATCCTGACGAGATGGTACAGTTGTAACGAGACTCCTAAATTGAATACTTTTTATGCGTTATCCCGGCGGAAAGTTTATGGGCCTTTTGTTTGCTGAATCAACTTTAACCGGTGTTTCTTATCTTATGCGTCAAAACTATGACTCTTTCATCAACTGGAAGAAGGTGAACCACAGAACTTTATTTGGCAGCAAGACACTGGAATAACTCAGTATGATATTGGTTAAACTACGGTGTAACCGACCGCTGGATTGGTCGCAAGGGAGGGGGGGATGACAGAGCTTTTTTCGCAAGGCCTCCACCACTATCACCCGTTCTGACGTCTTACGATTTTTACCTTTGGGGAGTTCAAAAAGGATCCGCCGCCAGTTGGCCTACACGACTTAAGAAATATGATTGACTCAGTTGTTGCAACAATAACTCCAGACACACTGATCAAGGTTTGGGACGAATTCGGCTATCGAATCGAACTCCTGTAGAAAAAAGTGCTTTCATTTTATGTATTATTAATTTATAGTTTTGTAAGTGTAATGTAATAAATACAGAAATTTGTATAACAAAATAGGTTTATTATATTATACAGTTGTGTTTTGATGGTTTTATTAAAAACATTAAATGTAAATTTTTCACAAAATATATACTATTAAAATATTATTTAACATTAAATAAATGCAAATTTGTATAACAAGTTTATTAAAATTCTAATTTGTATTTAGGATTTAAACTATTTTATACAATACTAGCTGGCCCGACCCGGCTTTGCACGGATAGACAAATCAACCTGATACTAATAATTAGCCCAAGTGTTTTAGTTCATTATAAAAAAAAAGTTCACTGTAGGCCTAACCTAAAATTATATTCAGTTTTTGATCCAAATCAGTTGTTCATCAAAATCAGCTGTTTTAAGCTTTTTATACGAACAGCTGTTTTTTGTGCACCTGATAAAATCAAAAGAAATCTTTCTTCTTCTTCCTTAAGATTGACCTTCCATAAGATTAACATTGAAACTTTGAGGGCCACTGGGGCGTAGCCCTAATGTCCTAGGACTTCGGTAAATGGCCTACAACCTTCCCAGAGTTAACCTGTGTTACTATGCAAAATTTCAAAGCAATCGGATGGACGGTTTGGTAACACATAAAGGACAAACATATAAACGTACAGACGGACATACATTGAATTTTATATATATAGATTTATAAATGTCTTAAAAATTGTTTCTTCTATTATATTTACAACTTTGTTAATTAAGAAAGTGTGTAAAAACCTATTACATGTACTTGATTTATGTATTACGAATTACATGTACTTTGATTTAAATAAGGAAATGTTAGACATTAGTTTGAAACATTTTTAAAACAAATAGCATGTGGAACATATTATTGTGATTAATATTAAGTTTGTTTGAGGTTGAACACCTTTGAGCTGAATCAACTGTTTTATTTGTAAGCATAGAGCAGCTGTTGCAAATACATCAATGCAATGTCAAAGTGATAGCAAGAGTTTTTATTATTGTCTTTCATTAAAACTATAAAGACATACAATATCTTCAACCTGACACAGCCCTCTTAATAATATAAAGATGTTTTTCAATGTATAATACAGTTGTGTAGATGGACAATATTTGGACTTGTAGCTGTCAGGAAATGTCATAGGCGCTGACATAATTGTCAGATGAATGCCCTGGTGACAGTTTCAAAGCTTACTGCGCATGTGCAGTGCAGGGTAATAGTATCAAGGGTGTTCTTGAAAATCCAAAATGATTGTGTTGATTAAATTTGCTATAAAACTTGTAAAATAACGTTCGAATGATAAGAAGTAATGCACAGTTGAAATTGTGTTTTTCCTGCTAATATTGTTCTATTTCTAGCTTTAAATATTAGTATCAGTAGCTTGGAAAAATATTATAAGCCTTTTAAGAATGCTGATGATTAATGTCTCACAAAGTCTTCAATAGCAAAATTGTTTACTCTAGATCACAAGGTGTGTATAGTGGAGCCTAGATAAATCGAAATAATTGGGACCAGAGATGGTTCGGATTAAGAATTTTGTAATAACATGATTGGCCTTTAAAGAACACCCATTTTGTTGAGCTAGTAGTTTGCATTTTCCATTTAGTCACACTTCTCAAATCTAAGTAGCCTATTGATATCCGATTCCTGTAGTGATGTGAATTTCAACTACGCTATCCACATTTTTCAAACGGATATAACTATTTCACAAAGAAGGTTGGCTTCTTAAATGAAACCCTATAAGTCATATAACTGATTATAACCTAGAAAATAAGTTTTTTTAGGACCTATATAATGAATAACTCACGGAAATGAAGATTGAGCGGTGACTTATACCATAGATCATGAATAATAAAATAGATCATGCATGCATACGGGGGCTGTGTGCCGAGAAAAAGGTTGTCTCGAAAATAGTGCTTGATCCCGCCGCGATGTAGCGCTAGGGAGAAATCATTGGTAGCATTGGTGTTTCACACAGTTTCCATCGTTTCCCTAATAGATAACACCAATATCGTCGAATTTCCAGTGGAACAAAATATTGCATTGGATCGGAGTTCTATTAGGTTATCCAAATAATATAATGCTTATACATAGCTAATATAAGACAAAAATCACGACCGTCCCCAATAATTCGAATTGCGGCATGCAATGTAATTTCACCATTATTGTTTAAATATAATCATTAATTTTATTTTCATAATTGTTGGTTTCCAAGTCACTTTGAATAATATAGAAGATAATATATTAATAAATATTACCTTGTTAAATTTGTCCGTCTTGTGACTTCTGAAGAATGATTAAGTCCCCAATCCATTTTTGCAATAAGGGAAGACTTTTGGACGCAATGGAAGAATTCGAAATATACAAAGAATTTAACAAAAATCCCGAAAATGTCTTAAACGATCAGCTGTCATTCAAGAGTAATGATCTATATGACACAGCCCTCGGCTATCTCAAGAAAACCGGTCCTTAGGCTAAATAAATTATTGATATTCCATAAATTCTGTTAGTACAGCAAGTGGCCGCTCAACAATGTACATCGTAGGAATAAATTATTATTCGACATTTATGTTTAAATGTGTTTTTAAGCGTTTTATAAAAGTGTTGTGTGTTTGTGTTTTTTATAAAGTGTGTTTTATGTGTGCTTGACAATGGGAATGCGTTCCCGAAACGCGTCGTATTAGGATTACTTAATCATTCTTCAGAAGTCACAAGACGGACAAATTTAACAAGGTAATATTTATTAATATATTATCTTCTATATTAATAATCATTATTATTGATATTAATTGATATTACCAATTAAAGGAAACAATATAATGTTACACCAGATGTTGGACTTATAATACGGTAAGCCTTTTGTTTGCTTTCATCTAATCTAAAAAAAAAAAAACTGTTAGTCGTGAAAAATAAATAACTGATTCTAAATTTACCAAATTGGTTCAAAATAAAGGTGGTTTTGTTCATTGTAAGTAGGCTTAACCTAAAATTACGTTAAGGTTTTGATCCAAATGAGCAGTTGTATTTATATTATGTAACAACAGATGTTTGTATTGAAATATAATACAGTAAGCATTGTATGTTGATTTTTGTTTGTATTTGCTTTTTTAGTTTATCAATCTAACCTAAAAAAACGGTACCAGGAACTGGCACATACTTTCTCACAAACATATTTAAATTATTTAACAGATTCACTGTGACTTCATAATTGTAGGAGGGTAGGAGAGGTGATATTAAAGTAGGAGATAAACTAATAAATATTATTATTATTATTAGCTAGAGAAAAACTATTTGATCGATTTCGAACAACTTTACACCAAACACGTCAATTAAGCCTGTATCGATGCACGAAAAAAGATTTTGAAAATTTTTGAAAAACACCCCCTTTATGGACAAAAAACCCCCCAAAATCACTTATTATTATTATTATTAGCTAAACGAGAATTTTTAAAAAGATGCTGTTTTTTTGCATATAGTAGGGTACATTAAAGGCTACAAATAAGCCAAATTTGATCAAAATCGTTAGAGCTGTTTTTTTATAAAAAAAATTATTTTTATAAATGATTTTTGGGGTTTTTTTTGCCAAAAAGGGGGTTGTTTTTCAAAAATTTTCAAACCCGTTTTTCGTGCATCTATACAGGCCTACTTGACATGTCTGGTGCAAATTTGTTTGAAATCGATTGAATAGTTTTCGCTCTAGCTTTGTATACTGTATACATACAGACAGAAATTTTGTAAAAAACACGTTTTTGGACTCAGGGGGTCCCAAAACGGATATTTCCACAAAAATCTCAACATCGTTTTTTTTTGCCAACACTATACTTTCTCTTTACTATAGTGAGAAAGTAAAAACTGTTTGTTGTGAAGAATAATAAACTGAATCTAAATTTACTAATTTGGTTGCTATGGTAATGAATGTAAACAAACATGTGTTGCTAAGCTTTTGATCAGAACATCTGTTTTATCTGAATAACCCCCAAATGTTCACTATTTTTATGCTTTAAAATGAAAATTTAGCAAAATCCTTTCGTAGTTCAACTATGACCACATAGAATATACCTTTACATTTTTGTAGGGCCTATTTGTATCTTAAGGCTCGGCTCCCTACATTCAAAACGGCGAAGTTGGGTACCAAAACAGTTATGTTAAATAACCAAAATATACCTTCACTATTAAGCATATTTTTGTGTTGTTTTTGTCAAAAAAAGAAAGATGCACTATTTTTCTTTAAGTAAAATAGATTGTGGGTGTTGATTGCTAAGGTTTTTTTGCAATATCTCTTTTTGCAACTGAGTAAAAAATTAATAAAGTTTACTATTTTTTACTATGAAATCAATAAAACGGTTTTTGAAAATGTATTCAGCAATCAACATGTGCATATAATAGTACTGAAAAATGAAACCAAATTTTTAAATTTATTCCACAAATTAACGGAAAAAAATTACTTATTCTGTAGCATTGCTCTTATGGGAATCAGATTCAACATGGCGGACAGGGTAGCGCCAACTTAAGTAGTTTTTGCTGTATGTTGATTCTATGTCAGTTAATCATTCAATCAGGACAAAGCCGCTCATATATATAGATTATCATACCTACACTAATATTATAAAGAAATACAATTTGTTTGTATGTAGGAGGGGGTAATCTCTGGAACTACTGAACCGATAGAAAAAATAGTTTTACTAATAAAAAGCTTCACTATTCTTGAGTATCATAAAAACATAATTCCCTATAGTTCATTTTGATAAAAACATTTTTTGTTTCAATTTTGTAAATTTAGTCGGAAAAAATTCTTAGAAGCCTAGACTAATGATTACCATAGACTAATTGAATAAAATAACAGATAAAACGGCTTTTTACACTAATATTTCCATTAACACCTGATTTCAAACCTTGAAGGAATTATTTGTGTTTCTAATTTTTAGATTAAGTTTTTTATTAATATGTAGACCTGAACCTTGCTGGTTCTTTTAACCTTTATTATAACTGCTGTTGTAAAATATACAAAATAATTACACTTGAACATTTAACATTATTTACCATCTAAGTTTTGGGGATATTATTATTCCTACACCTTTATTATAAAGAAAACATAATATGATTATGTGTATAGAAAGTTCCAACGGAGTTGACGTGAGGAGCGCGCAGGGATTTCCCCTAGTTTCTTAATATTTTGAAAAGATTCTGATCTTGAAAACATTCCTGAAAAATACAGGAAACAGTACAAGCGTGTTTAACCACTGTGCCACTCTGTTTCCCTACTTCACTGATATTGTACAATTGAACAATTTGCGCTCGGTAACCATAAGTATAAATTGAGCTCACAGATCGAGTGGCCAGCACTGCTGGTCACAGCCTTTTACGCCTCAAGTCAGAATTAATTACTTGCGTAGGCGCTCATAGCTCGGATGGCCAACAGTGATGACCACAAAAATAAACAGCATTTAAAAATATCTTTTTTTTAATTGCAGCTATATTATACACATAATAGTTGCAATGTCTGGTATGTGCTACAACCTATGAAGTGGAATAAA
Organism: Philaenus spumarius; assembly: GCA_018207615.1. NCBI lineage: Eukaryota > Metazoa > Arthropoda > Insecta > Hemiptera > Aphrophoridae > Philaenus > Philaenus spumarius. The sequence goes on along the minus strand of JAGFPH010001597.1, from coordinate 9,309 downwards.
CATATTATTGTAAAAAGAACGCCAAATAAAGATCACATGTTTCTGTTTGAGCATCGCTGCCGTGAGGTTTTGTTGGCTCAATTGAGTTCTATTGTTTAGTTATTATATCAGTTAAATAGATTATGGTTTTGTAATTAATGTAAATATATTGTTGAAGAATTGAAGTTGGTTGTTTTTATGCATAAGTGTATATATTATGCACAAGATGTAGCACATTGTAAAATCAGTTCATGTAATTTTGTTTTTATACTAAACGTAGATTAAAATTTGTTTTGTATATAGAAACTGCAAAAATAGTTTCACTTCATTTATTAAAAATATATAGTTTTGTAGAAATAAAATATACTTGAGATAAAATTTTCGTTTGACATTCTTTCATCCTATGTATAAATTGTGGTGAATGGTCTAAAATTAATTCCGAGCTGGTGCGACAGATCAGTCAACATAACTGCTGGCCACCCGAGCTGTGCGCCCGGCAACATCGTAAACACAATGCCGGGTAAGTAAACTCAGACAACTATGTGACCAACAGTGCTGGCCAGATGAGCGCAAATGGTTAATGGTGTTTTGTTTTGAGAAAAATTAAATATTTTTTTGCAAAATTTTTAATTTTCCACTAATTTTTAAACACAAATTATTATTTTTTTAAACAACTTACAAGACAGTAGCATTTAGTATAAGTAACGTCCGCAAATAGAAACTGCTGTGAAGTCTTTACACATAATCATGGTAAAAAACTTTAAATTCAGTTTATTCTAAATATTGCTTATCCTAAACAGGTCCAGGACGACAAACTTCAGATAAATAAGGTTTCAGTGCAATATAAATTTCTTCATGTAAAGATGTGTACTTCTGTGACAGGTACCCTCCCCACCTTGTATAATAATAACCACTGGATCCATTAGTGGTCGTGCTAAATAATGGCTTGCACACAAGCAATAGCTGGTGTCACAGTTTATAGTTAAGGGGGGGGGGGGGGGGGCGCAGAAGAACACAATTTTAAAAAAAAAAAGTTTTTTTAACTTTACATAAATTAAATCTGTATTTTACACCCCTATGCCTTCAGTGCACTTTGGGTCAGTTCGAATCCCTTGAACATCTCATTTTGAACTGTCCTGCACATGAGATTTTCCGAAATTAATTATACTTATAACTTAATGCCGAAAATTATAAACCTCCTTTCAAGCTAGTAGAAATATTAAAACTAAATAACTTCGAAGTAATACGCGAAATAAGCAAATTCCTAACAAATATTAAAAAAATAATTTAATTCAAACAAAAATACATGTATGTTATTAAATCCACTCATGGGATTCTTCATCCAGGGCCCAACCTTTTCTGGTTAGGTGCTGTGCTTGACGGGTCTAAAGCGAGAAGATATTACCTTCATTACCCTCCTTAAAATTCATTCATTCCAACATTTTAATTTTAAAATGTTTCCTTTTCAATTTCCCACTTTATGTGACTAACTAAACATTTATACATTGACAATTTAAATATAGGAGTTTACATCATTGTTGTGTAAATAACAACCTACCCTCATAATATGTCACAATTCCAATCATAAATCATTAATAGCTTTCCTTTTACAAACAGACACATCAGGTAAAAGACAAAAGTGCTTTAGATAAAAGTATTGTGACTAAGGGGCCGCATGATATAACTCAGTGCCCAGCTGAATAGCAAAACAAAAAGAAAAAAAAAAAGTCAGTCTGTTTGTAGTAACCTGCTCCAGTCCAAACAAGGTGGACTCGTTTGCCTTTACCTTTACCTTAGTTTACTGTATGTTTAAGTTCAAGCCAGCAGAGGAAAATATTGTTTTGTTTTAAATAAACATTTTGAAGTGAAACAATCGTTTCATCACCATATTTGAAAAACCTTCCTACACTACAGAAATCCTGAATCCTGACAAACACCTGTACGTCCGCAAGAGGATCAACGGCACATCCGAAAAGGGAGACGCACCATCGCCAGGGCACAACAGGGGTGAACTAGACGAGGGCTGCGCCACACTTATATACATAAAATTTGTAATCTTATGTTTAACTTCGACAAAAATAATTGTAAAAAGTTGTGAGCAATAATAGTTTTTTCTTTTTATCATTGTACTCTGTTATTATTCTTTATAAATAGAATATACAAATAAATTCTTTTGGTCAGAAAAACATTTACAATGATTGAATTTAGTACTGCATTTTGGAGAAACACAATTTTGTTTTTCTCCATGAGACCATGAATTGCTTAGAAACGTTATTGGCAGTTGCAATAACAAAAGAATCTTGAGTAAGTTATGGGATATGGTTATGAACCGGCACAATATTACAAGTTCTCAATGGACGTTTTGCAATAACAACTGAAGAAAATGTGCTTGCCAATTTAATTTGGAATGGATTTCTATTGAACTGTCAAACAAAAAGGGGAATACATCAAATATTATGTGTGCTACATTTGTTTACTATCTGAAAAGCTGGGAATAATTGTATTGTTCCTAATCCGTCACAGCAAGTTGGCACACATGAAACATCAACAACTACTTTTGAAACAAATTCCGAAAATTATTTAAGCATGCATAATTTATATCTATACTAAATGATCAAATGTTCATTAAACTGTCTTAACATAGATTTGAAAGATTTCCCTAATTTTATTCTCTAATATTGTGTATTCTAACATGCAAAATTGTTTTCCCATTCCCAAGATTGAAATTGTAAAGTTAAATAATTCGATAACGCACCTGAACCACTGACATGAGATAAGCGAATTTACAAAATTAAGTTTATATTTGTTATGATTTTAACTATTTGAGAAATTGGTCTACTAACAAAGGCGCTGAATAGTTGCCTGTGTGTACAAAATATATTACAGTAGAACCCCTCTTAACCGGCCTCGGATCAATCGGTCCTCGGCTTAACCGGCCTATTTCAAGAAACAACAAAATCAAATATATTAACTGGCCGAAGTCTCAAACATCGATTATTTGACGGACATTTCGGAATGACGCAATGTTATTTGTGCTACTGTATGTGTTAATGTTGTGGCAGGGAAAAGGAGGGAGGAGGAGCGTAACAAAGGAAGCCGCCAAGTCGATTGATTCTTGCCGCGGAAGCAAGAGGGGGGATCAAATCTTGCTTCCCACGGCAACTGTATTATTTTTTCTTGGAATCAATTAACCAAGCGGCATCCTTTGTTTCTCTTTCTTCATCTGTTTATTTCTCGCAACCTTTACTGAATTTCGTGAGAGCAAAAGTGCTTGAAAACGGGGAGAAAAGGAGGCGAGGGAAGTTAAAATGTTTACATGTAATTTGTTAGTGTTTGTTTGTGTGTGTATGTACAGTACATACAATAAAATCAGTTGCAATAACGTCTTATTTCCTTTATTATTTATGAAATATGTACTGTAGGTTATTTTTGAACTAAAATCTATTTTTTACGGGAACCTCGGATCAACCGGCCAAACTCGTAACCGGCCAGGGTCTCGGTCCCGACCTGACCGGTTAAGAGGGGTTCTACTGTAGTAGAATTTGTTTGTGCCTAAGCTTCCAGCTTCGACTCACGCGCTCCTTTGTTACACTCGCAGTGGAAAAACTCGTTTTGCGAGTTTGCAACTCGATCTTGTGTCCTCGGGTTATGAGCTTCACTTCGCTCGCAAGATCATGTAAAAAAATAAAATGTACAGAATAATCTCTTATATTTATTTTTTTAGATAAATCAAATTTGGACCAAATTAGATGTAAAATGTGTCCGTTAGGGTGAGACACATATATACCCCCCCCAGTAAGGTTCGTGAACTTATTTTCAGTTAAACCTTAGAAGTATAAAATTTTATAAGAAATACTAATCATTCCTTACTACCAAACTAATATATTTATTTTAAAAACAACAATTTTGTATAAATAAACTGTACTAGTGCAACAGTTAAAAAGTACAACAAAAATTATGTACAAAATCATTGAAATAAATATTCTTAATTATTAATGTCAGGAAACGGAGGTGGAAAGCCAACGTAGCAGTGGTGCCAACCTGACCAAATAATCAAGGTCATCATTAATTAAAGCAAAAAGTTCTGCTCACAGAGCATGTCCAGTAACAGACATCTATTTTGACAAGATGATGCAACTTATTTATGAAGATAGAAAATATTTAACCAAGATGTGTTCAGAATAGCTAAACCAACTAGTAAACTCAATTCAATTACTCTAACTTGTAATTGGGTTTAGAAAGTTTTGGAAAAACAAACCAAGAATAAAAAAGGTTTAACATAAAATGTGTCACTAACACAATACAAT